>JAJMBP010000026.1:128310-192903 GCA_030565345.1 Suhomyces coccinellae | reverse complement strand
TTGTTGTTGTTGTTGTTGTTGTTGTTGTTGTTGTTGTTGTTGTTGTTGTTGTTGTCTGAGTTGGCGGTGCTGAGGTCCTTGTGGTTGCTGTTGTTTCTGTTGGGCATGTTGTGGATGTTGAGGTTGCTGTGGTTGTTGTTGGGGAGGTCTTTGCTGTCTTTGTTGTTGCTTGTGGGGGTCATTTGGGTTGGGGATCCTCATTGAAGTTCTATGACCAGATTGTTGGGAAGGTGGGGCCGTATTTGGATTTTCAGGTTCCTTGTTGAAAGAAGAAACTCTTTGCATGGGCTTAAACACAGACATGGGTCTGGAATTAGCCTTGGCATACAATTCAGCCGCTTTGAGTTTTGAGGGAGATTGGTAGTTCTCTTGCAATGTTGGATGAGGAGGGATAGGGGTGACAGGAGTGTTGTAGGTTGAGGCTCTCAAAGCTCTGCCGCTCATGCCTCCCTGAGGAGGTTGTTGGTTAGCGACTCTTGGATCGGCAGCCACGGACTGTGGTCTCAACGATCTGGCAGCCATTCCGGTCTGCTGCCTCTGGGGCGAGTTGCTCTTGCGAAGCGACTGGGACATTCTCTTGTTGCCGTTCTCAGGCAAGGGGACGAAGTTGTTGGTGGGCTTGAAGTCGTTCAATTGGTTGGACGAGATCTTAGAGTTCAACTTGGTGTTCTCGGCAGTGGTCAATGAAAGGTACGCTTCATGAGCTGCGTTCGATTGGGCCTTGGACGAAGTGGTGGAAATGTTGGAGTAAGAGCTGGAGTTCTTCATGGCAGACTTAATGGGACGCTTCAAGTTGGCCGAGGACCGGGACTCAACGGTGCTGACGGAATGGATGGATGCTCCGGAGCTGCCATTGGAGAGGACCTGAGGAGGGACCTGGAGGGTCTCCAAAGTCTCATCGTGTGTCTCCTCGATGATTTCTGGCACCACATCGAAGGTAGGTCTCAATTGCTTGGCCAAAGTGTTAGAATCGGCATCGCCGTCGGCTTCCTCGTTATCGGAGACGGTGGCGGGGTGGTCGATCAAGCTCTCGCGCTTCAAGAGCTCATTAGAGTTCAAGTTGCCGTAATTGAGAATAACGCCGAGCTCGCTGGTAGAACCAAGGCCAATATCACTTGAAGAGGCAAGTCCATTGGCAGCGCCGAGGCCAATGCTCTCCTTGGAGTCCTTCGCATCGGTATCGTAGTCGGAGGAATCGCCATAGTCAGAGGAGGTGCGCTTGGAGAGAAGGTTTTGGGGGGCAAGGGTCTTCTTCGTGGGAGTCGCTTGGATCTCCTTCTTTTCCATCTCGTCCACCACCACGTGCGCGCCGTCAATGACATTGGTGGAAAACGTCTCGTCGTCGGTGATATCATTCACTGGAGCCAAGAGGGGTTTGGCAATCAGGTCGCCGTTGGTGTCGAGGCCATCGGTGGATGCAAAAGAGGAGTTGGCGGCGGCAGCAGCGGCAGCAAGGTCCTCGGAAAGGGACGAGGCATCAAGGAATGCCTCCACCAGGTCGTCGTGCTTGGACGACGCCACAAGGGTCTCCTGGGTGCCTCTGGCGGGTGCCTCAGAAACTTCGATCTTGACATGTGGGGCCTTGGTGGTGGCGGTGACGGCGTCATTTGCAGCAGCATCTTGCTCCATTTGCAATAAGGTGCGCTCGTTTTCCAAGCGTGCCTGCTTCAAGCGCTCGAACTCCTCCTTCTTGAGCTCCAAGTTGCGGGCCAAGGCCTTCTCCTTCTCTATTTCCTTCTCGAGCGCCCGTAAACGGAGCTCGCTCTCGTGCGCCAGGTCGATCTTCGCCAACGAGTCCTCGAGCTCCACGTTCTCGGCCATGGCGTTCATCGCCTGAGGAGAGTGGACCAAGGACGACAAGCGCGAGCCCGGCCTGTTGTGGGCAGAGTTCAACGAGCTGGTACGCACCGGCTTCTTGGAAGGGCCCCTCAAGGAGCCAGTCCTGGGGATGTTGGAGCCGGAGCGCATGGAGTTGGACCGCGACACCTCCTTGGCAAACTTCTCGGCAGGCACCTCGACGATCTTGATACCATTGGGTGTGGGAATGTACTTCTTGACCATCTTGGGCGCGGATTTGGCGGCAGTGGCGGTGGAGGCTGGCTGGTGGGTCAAGCGCAAGTCCCGCATGTCGTTTTGGTTGCTCAAGAAATGGCTGTGAGCCTCGTCGGTGATCTCGTCCATGTACGAGTCGTTCATGGTGTCGTCGATGTCGTACACGATCTTGTGGGGTTTGGCGGCGGCTTGCGGCTGGCGCGAGGACGCCGACGAAAGCGAGTTCAGGTTGGAGAAGCCGCCAAACTGGCGGTGGCCGCTGGCACGCAACGATGGAGACCGCTTCAACAACGAGCCGGTCCGGGGGGAAGCACCGCCGGCGGCGGGGGCCATGGGCTGGATGTTGTATTGCATGGAGCTGGAGCGGCGAATGTTGGAGGCAGACGTCGGGGCCGCCTTGGGGTTCCCGAGCTTCATGGCTTCGCCAATGGTGAGGGCGGCAGCCAAAGCGTTGCTGTTGGGCAGACTGTTGGCCGGGGCCGGGTGGTTGACGCCGGTGTAGGCTGTGCTGAGCCTGCTTCTGCGCTTGTTGAACATGGAGGGCGACGGGGCAGTGAAGAAGAGAGTGAAGTGAAAAGTGAAAGTATAGCAATGGAGGCGCGGAGTGGTAGGGAGGAGAAAAGCGGCTGGAGGAGGAGGGAAGGGAGAAAAGTTAGGGAGAGCGCGCGAGGAGAAATAGTGAGAGAGAATGGGGGACAAGGAGGGAAAGGGAGGGAAAACGGGGGAGTTCGGGGCATTGGCTTCAGCACAGCGAGCTACAGAGAGTGGGAATGGTGTGAGAACACGAACGCACGAGAAACATATGTGGTTTGGGAAGGAATCCAGGGTATGTGGGCGGTGTTGTTAGAAGGGGCATGTGCGTTCCATGGCAAATTTCACTAGCGAGAACGCGGTGCACAGAATGTAGCGAGAAGTGGGCATGACGTGACGGAAAGGAAGAACAATAGGGAGCAATGTGAGATAGACTGACATAATGGGGAGGACCATGGGTCCATCGACTAGTGGAAGCAGATGGATCTATACGGAACTATAAGGACTATAAGGACTATATGGAACTAATTGGCTCTATATGGCTCTATATGGCTCTATACCGTACTAAAAGATCCACTAGGGGTAGTCCATTATCCACATAGGTGGACTACTGGCACGACACGTTGTTCTTAGCTGGAGGCGGTCCTGAATGGGGCTGAGAAGGCGCGGCGGTGGCACGGCAAGAG
This sequence comes from Suhomyces coccinellae, assembly GCA_030565345.1. NCBI lineage: Eukaryota > Fungi > Ascomycota > Pichiomycetes > Serinales > Debaryomycetaceae > Suhomyces > Suhomyces coccinellae. The sequence continues at coordinate 189,634 of JAJMBP010000026.1, read as the reverse complement.
CAATTCTTCAGTATCCTGGTCTGATACTTTGGTCTGGTGCTCTGGCACGGTGCTGTGGTGCGGTGCTCTGTTCTGGCGCCGGCGCTGTGCCTAGCAGGACAAGGCGGCAGGGGACAGTGCCACGACAGAGGTCTCGTGGAAACGCATCATCAGGGGCGGGTGGAATTCCATGGTGGTAAGCTATTTTTGGCTGGTGTCTCTAGCGAGAGTTTTGAGACACTGCACCGCGAGCCCGAAGCAACTCCGCTAAATGTCGGGCTGACGAGAAGGAACCAAGAGCCGTCACCACGTCACTGCAGTACACCCAGTGCATTGCACTACATAACGCTCTACTTTGCACATTACGCTCTACTTTGCAATTGCAGAGAACAGGGTGTCAGTTAGGCACAGCAAGACTGGGAAAGCCAAGTTCCTCTAGGTGTCTGCTGGCTGACCTCTTGTCTCTTGTATGGTTGTGCAGCTGCGTAGTAGTTGTTGTTATTGATTCGAAATGCTGGTATTTCCGCCCGTCAGCTTTGCCCCGGTTACTTCGCACCTATTGTGTTCCTGTTCTATTTCTGTTTCTCGAAACTCTACGGAAGATTCGGATTAATCCCGGTTGCGGACCATGACGTTAAGACCAGGCATGTGACGCAGGAGCAGTGAGAGAGCAGGTATTTGTTAGACCAGATCACCGGAATACGGTGTACCTTGCCGTGTGAAATTAACAGATTGAACTGAAATTGCTGGTAGTGTGAAATTAGCGAGACGAGACGATGAGATCGAGTGGTCCACATTGACATAGTCAGATGTGTCTGACAATAACAATGTTCCTGACAATCAAGACAAAGCGCGATTGACCCATTGGAGACGCCTGAGGCCTACATCTATTTATGCTACCGTCTGGTAAGTCAATTGGTATTCTGTGACTATGATATGATGTCTACTCTTTTGGTCCTTTCCTTTCTTGAACTGTTAGTTATCGTGGTATTTTTCCAAGATTTCCGTCATAGTTGTCTATGATTTTAGTTTTCAATTCCCATGAAACTGTAAATTATTTCTTCTTATTTATATCCATTGATTGTACTGTAACCTCATCTGCTCCGATCCAGTAATTCTTCAACAATTATCTGATGCCTAGTACATTCCTACCATTGAAGAAATTATTATGCTTTATTGGAACCATACTTTATAGCTTAAGATCAATTCTTCCTAGGCTGATACATTTCTCCGGATTTCATTTAGTCGAGCTAATTTGATCCATCGTAGATTGCTCCTCTTAGAAATCATCATCTTGCCATTACTTTATTGTATCCTGATGCCTCCTCGCTGACTTCCCTTGCTGTGCTAATCTAGATGTACTGAATAGACAGATGGCAGTATAGATACTTTCCCCATTTATTCAATCTTCTCCCTCGCTTTTCCGCTATCTAGACAGCGCAGTCATCGACTTCAAGAATTATACTACAGGTTCCTACTTGGTACCAATTAATCTTTAGTATTCCGATTTTCCTATAGCTATCAATGCTGTTGTTTCGTTACTTTCTCGTAAATAAGCATGTATGACGCTAGATTGTAGACAGAGAGACCTTGCAAAATTGTGGACAACTTTGGATTCTCGGCACGATTGTGGGTTCTCTCGTTCCTCTGAGTTCTGGCTTCTCATCTTTACGACTTGGGTTCATATTTGACCATATTCTTTGTTATATTTGAACTGACTCCACAATCATGGTCTTTTGAAATTTGACCAGCAGTTCAGATGACAACTGAGTCCACGTATCAATGCCTTGTTCAATCATCACTTCTCGGGTTCAATTGACCATATATTTGCACTTTTCAAGCAGAATTGACTCCATGTATCTGAGCATATTTCACAATACCCGTCTTAGAACATGGCATGCTAGGTCTCTGTCTCCGACTTTTATATACATGCATTCGTGGCCTATCTCCGTCTTGCCAATTGGTTAAGCCCCACCAAGTTGGCCAACCAGGTGCCTGTCCTTTGACCGTTTGCCACCACTGCCCTCAAAACTGGCGCCACTGACAAGAGGAACCCGCTCCACAAGAAGCCCTGTAGCAATGGCATGACGATCTGGTCCTTGAAAATGGCAAACACCACGATCGAAGGGGTGATAGGGTTGAGTGGCTGCAACGAGTCACGTTCGGCTATCTCCTTTTCGTCAAGGTCTTGGTTGGCAAGCTTGAGCTCTTCATCGGTAAGAGCCATCACATCAGGCTCTTTTTTGCCTGCATACGAGTTCAACTGTTTCCAGAAGGTCCGCTCGAACCGCAAGTCTGGGATTTTGAAGTCCATGGCTAGGAACAGGAGAAGTAGGAGTTGGAGTGAAGAGGTGGATCATGTTGTGGGTTATGATGTGCTTCATATTGCAGGTTGCAGGTCAGGTTGCGGGTTGAGTGCGAAGATGTCAAATAGTAAACTATAATCTTGGAGGCAAACTGAAATATATATTAAAGAGACTAGCTGTATTATATCGCTTTTGCTTTAACCAAGCAAGCAGTACAAGACCTGTAGCACAGTCCACGTTGTATACGTCATAATGGTCTAGAGTCCACCCTTCTCCATTTCTTCTTCCAGCATCTTCCTTGAGGCTCTGTTTTGCAGGTTACATCTGCAGGTTATCTATCCAAAATATCTTGCCAAAACTCGTTCACCTTATTCTCTTCATCAACATGGACTTAGACAAGGGCGACGGCCCGGCAGTCACCATCAGAGAGACCGACAGAGACCACGTCAACTTCATCTTGAAGGATGTGGACTTGTCCGTGGCAAATTCCATCAGAAGAACCATGCTTGCCGAGGTTCCTACCTTGGCCATAGACTTGGTGGAAATCGAAGTCAACACCTCGGTTTTGGCGGACGAGTTCCTTTCTCATCGTTTGGGTCTCATTCCCTTGATCAGTGAGGGCATCGAGGGCTTGTCCTACTCCAGAGATTGCACTTGTGACAACTACTGTCCCAAATGTTCAGTCAAGCTTGAATTAACTGCCAAGTGTGATACCGACTCCACTATGAACGTGTACTCGTCGGACTTGGCCAAGTTCCACAACGGGTCCCGTCTTGGTGACCCTGTCATCAGAGACGCCAACCGCAGAGGCCCATTAATCTGCAAACTCAGAAAGCACCAGGAGCTCCGTCTTACCTGTATCGCCAAGAAGGGTATTGCCAAAGAGCACGCCAAGTGGTCGCCCTGTGCGGCTGTGGGCTTCGAGTACGACCCCTGGAACAAGTTGAACCACACCGACTACTGGTACGAAATAGACGCCAAGGAGGAATGGCCCAAGTCCTCAAACTGCGAGTGGGAAGAGATGCCCGACCCCGAGGCTCCATTCGACTACAAGGCCCGGCCCTCCAATTACTACTTTGATCTTGAAAGTGTGGGATCGTTGCCTCCCAACGAAGTTGTGATCAGAGGTATCGAGACTTTGCAATTGAAATTGGCCGGTGTATCGGTAGAGTTGAACAAGCATAATGTGGAAGCCAGCAACGCCAACGCTGGAGGTTTCACCACCTATGGAAGAACCGACTATGGAGGTGACTCGCCTAACGGAGGCGGCACTCCATACGGAGAAGAGGGTTTCGGTGGTGGTGCCAATTGGAATTGATGGCAGACGATGGTTGGTGTCTGTAACAAAAAGTGAAATACAGGGCATGGCGGGCCCAAGTGTACGTCTGCGACGACTCGAAAGACAGCTGTATAATTATCGCTAAATAGTAAGTACATGTAACATAAATTAGGACTTCGTAGATATTATTAGTACTAATGTAAAGGAGTAAGAGGTAAAGTATTCGACTTGATTTATGGCAAAGGTCAAGTTGACCTTCTAGAATTACATCACGTCTTGGATGACTTAAACAAACAAGACATTCACTTCTGAAATGCAATTAATCTGCCTCAAATCTTGGTGGAATCTGACTCGAATCCGACTTGATGGTATTCGACGTAAAGATTTTAATTCTCTATATTTCATTTCTGATTCTGGTTCCATTTGACCACATCTTCAAACTTCACAAGCTTGCCTCCAAAAATGTCCAAACTGCTTCCGTAGGTCAAATCCACCTTTCCCTTGCTGAGCTGATTGACCTTGTCCAAGTCCTCGGCCAGCTTGGCGCCTCCAGCATACACGATCTTGCCTTCAAAGCCGGGAGGGCACCATTGGCCCAATTTTTCAACCAACTGCTCATCGATTCCATTGCACAATCCTTCGACGTCGGCAGCATGGATCAAGAACTCGTCACAGAACTCGCTTACCTGAAGCAAAAAGTCCTTTGATAAAATGCTTTGGGTCAATGTCTGCCATTTGTTCATGGCCACAACCCATTGAGAAGTACCTTCTTGGACGACAGTACGACAGCTCAAATCCACAATGAGTCGATTCTTGCCCACCAACTTGGAGACCGCTTTCAACTTGTCCCAATCAAGCTGTTTCTGGCCGTTAACTTCACTGAAAAGCCAGCTGGTCAAGATTACATGGGAAGCTTTGTATTCGTCCAACCAAGTAAGGGCATTATCCAAGGTTATTCCACCGCCAACTTGAAGATTATTGGGCCAGGTTTCACAGGCAAGTTTTGCTGCCTCGTCATTGGCGGGATTCGAGCCAAGTTTGATTACATGGCACCCCTGGACGTGGTGGTCTTTGTAGAGTTGAGCATAGTACGACGACGGTTTGGTGCTCACAAAGTTCTCTGTAGTGGAAGAATCTTGGACTAGATCATCGGATATCAACGTTCCTCCAACTATTTGCTTGACTTGGCCAGAATGGATGTCTATACAGCCGCGGAACTTGGTCATTATTGGTCGAAGTTGACTGATTCGTTAGTGATAAGATAGAGTGAAAAGTTTCGCGACTTGGTGAAATATGGGGAAGATTAGATGATTTAAGGGCAAGAGAGTAGCAGAATGATAGAAGAGGGCGGATGGTGGAGTGATGAAGTGCCGCAAAATATTGAGGTGGAATTGGGTGCTGTTTTGTGATGTCTATAGTAATATTGAGCTTATGGTCGTACTAAATGAAAAAGTGAGTTGAAGAGAGTTTTAGAATTAATACTTGGACTAGAAGGAATGCAAGGAATATCTACGAGATATTTATTGAGTACATTCCTAAATTTAAAGCACATTACAATCTCAGGCAAATACATAACCCTCTCCTCCATGATTATGGTGGACATAGTTCTTCTCTCGGCACATTAAAGTAGATGAAAAATTATTGCAACGATCCGATATTATGCTAGAAAATGCTAGAAGTCTGGTCAATTGTCTAATATTAACCCTTGCACTAGTTCCCAAATGTATACAGCTTCGTTTGTAAGCTTTCCCTAATTATTTCCACCCGCTTGAATCCAAGAAATACTCAAATCAATTGCTAAAATCCCAATTCAAGAGTTAAATTCACCAAACTAACTTCAGTTTAATTCTTGGATCCACTTCATGATTCTGGCTATCTATTATGTAGTACTTTTGTCCTGTTCATATAAACTTACTTCCCCTCGTCCTGGACTCTGCGCACTTTAAATTTCACTAATAAAATCGAGATGAGATGACTATCAACATGAGTGACGATGACTACTTAAAGGCAATGGAGATCCAAAGACGGAACTTTGAAGCCCAATTCGGATCTCTTGAAACTCTAGGATACGAGGACAAGTCCAAAACCGTTTTTAAGTCCGATGACAGCGAAGATACCAACGACAGTGAACGCGATGACTTGATACAAGGAAACAATTCAAACGGGACATCTTCGAATTCTGACATGGAAGATGATTCAAATAGCGAAGAGTCCGACTTTGACGGCTTCGATGAAGACCCTGAACCACAGGTGAAGCCCAAAGTGGTGACGCTCAACCTGAGTTTTGATGCTCCTAAACCGACTGTGTCCAAAAAGGAGCAGAGACTAGCCAGACAGGGCAGGGCCCCTACATTGGTGGAATTAGAGAAGAAGGAGCAAGAAATCTCCAAGTTGACTGCCAAGCAACGGGCCCAGGCAGCCAAAGAGGACGACGACAACTTGGAAAATGATGTCAAGTTGCAGAGATTGCTCAAAGAATCACACATTTTAGCCAATCAACTCGAGTATTCTGGAGCAGATGTGACGCTCCAGACTTTGGACTACGAGGACCCCACAGGAAAGGCCAGAAGAAGAGCGTTGGACTCTCGTATCAGGTCTATTGCTGCCTTGAACTCCGCTACAGGAGGAATGCCCAAGAAATTAGAGTCTATGCCAATGGGCATGAGAAAAGGAATGATTAAATCCAGACAGGAAAAGGTCCAGAAATTCGAGGAAGAGGCCAAGAACGCAGGAATTGTGTTGTCCAAGGTCAAAAAGGGCGAGTTGAGAGACTTGAAGAGTGGAAAGGGTTCCACCTTAACCAGTGACAGGATCGGAACTGGTGTTAAGGTCGTCAAACGTGTTAGAGATAGAGGTTTGAAGATCAATGCTGTGGGAAGATCCACCAGAAACGGTTTGGTTATCGCCCAAACTGATATAGATAGAATCAACGGTTCGCTGAGAAGAGCCGGTGGAAGAGGTGGCAGAGGTGGTAGAGGTGGAAGAGGTGGCAGAGGCGGAAGAGGCGGAAGAAGATAATGATTTAATAGATGAAATGCGTGTAATGCTATATTGTGTGTATGTGTATCCAGTATATTCTGGTTCATCTATGTATTTTGCTTGCGATTAGAAGCCGGTGATCTGAAGATCATTGTGTTCTTGATTACTGGAAATCTGTAACCCATGTTCATTTGCTAAATGGAGCAAACAAATGAAGCAGAAACTGGTGGACAATTCTTTTCTTTGCTCTGTCTTGTACATTCCTGCAATGGAATTAACCACCTCGCCAAACGTTTTTGTCTGGACTGATTCTTCCTGATTCTCTTTAATTTCCTCATCTTCAACGATATTGTCAGGAGTTTCCTCTTCTTTCTTAATGGTTTTCCATAAGTTATCCTTCAATAACTTAACATCGACTCTCTTAGCGACTCTGGAGAAGGTGATATTATCGGGCCTCTTCTTTCCCAAAACTTGAGATTCTGATATGATATTATTCTTGTCATCTCCTCCTTCATTGTTTTCTGTTTGCAAGGCATCATTGAAATCAATTCCTTGGTAGTCATCATCGCCACCAAAATCATTATTGAAATCTTCGTATTCAGCCTGATGGAACGATGCGGCCAATCTTTCCTGCTCTTCTTCTTCGTGCTTTTGATACTTGTCTGCAAAGAAATTTTCGTCAGTAAGAGCAGCGTCTTCCTTCAGTGTAGCTTCTTTGCTTGGGAAGTATAAAATATGGACATGTGGTTTGGTGAATAAATTGGTCAATCTAGAAGAATTGTATTTGATATCATCTGGTAATGTATTTTCTTGTCTTGAATTTTCGTTCTTCTTTAATAATATCGAGTTTGCAATCTTAGGAGGCTCGAAAATTACGTCTTCGTTATCTTCTTCATCGAAAAAATCTATTATGACCTGTTGGTTTTTCTTTTTCTTTGGTTCTACCAGACCCGGTGTTTCTTCCTTAGATTGTTGAGGGACGTTGACTTCGATGTTTTTCGACTTTTTGAATGCAGAAACTTTCCAATGTTCAGGACCCCGCCAGTTCGCGTTCAACTTCTCATCAAAATATGCCATGAGATCACGATCCATGACTTCCGTTTTGGTGGTAGTTTGAATGTATTGATCAGTGGTGTTGAAAAGCTTTTGCACTACACTCTGGTGAAGATGGTTAATTGGGTCATTAGTTTCGTTATCATCGTCATTTTCATTGTCGTTATCATTGAAGTCATTAAAATCGTTCCCGAACTCTCCACCTGCGTTATCTTCTCCTTGGTCTTCGTTGTCACTTCCACCATACTCGTCAAAGCCGTAATCGTGTGCTATGTTTGGCTCATTTCTATTCTCATCACCTTCCTGGGCTATTTTATTGTTGAAATTATCGAGGATGCTCTTGGCATTGGAGACGTTTTCAATGGCAGAGTTGAATTCATTTAGCGAAGGGCAAATGGTTAATGACTCGAGGTCGTTGTCCCTGAAGATCATAGTTTCGAGGCGTGAAAAGTTGACCGCACTCTCATCAAGAAGATCTTTCTCATCCTCGATTGCTAGAGAATCTTCTGCGCTATTGGAATCAAGGGCGTCTGCATCTGAAGACTCTTTGATTGGCTTGGTGGTGGCATCAAAGATCACACGTCCGGACTCATCAATGTTGAGGGTGTTCAACAAGAGACTCTTTGCTCCTCCCTCGTCGAATTCGGCAAGCGCCTTCTTGAACAAGGGGTCAATAGCTAATTCCTGGTCCAACTTCTTGATCTGGATGGTCTCAAACTCCACCAACGTGGACTCCACCACTCGATTGTGCTTTCTCTTGCGCTTCTTCTCGTCCTCAGCTTCCTCCTCGTCACTGTTCTCCGCCTCGTTCTCCTCCTGTGCGTTTTCGACGGCCTCGGAGTCCTGTTTCTTCGCAAGGCCACTGAGCAATTTGCCTGTTTCTGTTGCTGCAGACTCCACTCTGCTCAGGTAAATCTTCACACAGCCATCGAGCGTAGCCGATGCACGCTGGAAATTGATGTTCTCGCCATCCTTGATGACGTTCATGTCGTGAAAGTAGTCGATCAACGCAAACTGCCACGAGTTCTTGGATGTGATCTTGTTGTCTGTAGAGAGTTTGATCCACTCCTCGAAGTTGGACAAGATCGTGTGCTTATTTTCATTGAAATGGATGGCATTTTCGTCATTGAAAGAATCATTAAAATCGCCCGAATCGCCCAAACCTCTGCTGGTGTGTCTTCCAGAGGAAATGACACGGTTAGAGAGAACGCGATTTCCTGAAGCTGGATTGGGCGGAAGACGCTTGGAAAGTACACGGTTGGATACCAATCGGCGGTCGCTCCCCAGAGAAGCGCGTCCATTGTCATGGAGCCGCTTTTTGGGCAAGACTTGGGAGTTCATGATGGTGATGATGTTTGTTGTTGTTGATGTTTGAAGGAGTGTTGGTCACGTGGGGATGTGCGCGTGATGGTGCGCACGTGACTGATCATTTCGGTGATTGTGTCATGAGATCCAATGTCGCGCGACATCAGGTTGCCACCGTCCACCAGTCCCTCAAAAGGGCCCTTCCGTGGTTCAAAGCCACCCGCTATTCGTTCCTATCATCCAATACACAGCTACATAGTCTCTCTTCCAATTATATCCTTTTTTCCCCCACTTTTCGCCACCCTTTTCGCCCCGTTCCAGAACCTTCCACAATGTCGCGTTTTTCCCTCTATATCTCCAATTCAACTTTATGACTCTCTTTTCACACCAACTTCTTCTTTCTTACCATGGTAGGTCCCAAGATGTTGGTTTTAGCATCATCTGCCATGCAGGTCGGCTTGCGCCGGCCGCTAGGCATCAGATCCATCCATCTACTTTCCAAAATACGGGCGCCTGTGGCCACCAGCGTCAAGCTCTTGACACCATACCCAACAATCAGATCGGTATCTAGCGCCACCATTTCCATGCTCCAGTCACAAGAACAGGTCGCCAACAACGAGCTCGCCAACCCCAACGTCCAGGCCGAGTTTTACCGGACGTTGCTTGCCAACAACTACCCCCATATCGTGGTCCAACGGTATGAGACCGCCGGTATCGCCAAGTCGCAAGATTGCACTAACTTGTACGTGGAGGCGCTCACCAAGTTGGGCAAGAAGGGCAAGGCCGAACAGGTGGCCAACGCTGCGGCTTCGTCCATCGGTGCCGCTGCCGGACAGGTCAACACTGGCTTTCCCCAAGGGTTCGGTACCAGGTACGAGCCTGTTCACGTCATCGTTTCCGAGTCTGTGTGGACCATACTCTCCAAATGGTTGAAGTGGTTGATTCCTTTGGTGATGGTGACATACGGAGCCACCAACGCATTCAATTACTTGGCCGAGAACGGAACCATTTTCAAGAACACCGAGGTCAGCGACAAGACCGTGGATGTGTCCAACTCCACCGTCAGATTCTCCGACGTGCAAGGATGTGACGAGGCCCGTGCGGAGTTGGAGGAAATCGTCGACTTCTTGAAGGACCCCTCCAAGTTCACCGGTTTGGGTGGCAAATTGCCTAAGGGTGTCTTGTTGACCGGTCCTCCCGGTACCGGTAAGACCTTGTTGGCCAGAGCTACTGCCGGCGAGGCTGGCGTTCCGTTTTTCTTCATGTCCGGCTCGGAATTCGACGAGTTGTATGTCGGTGTGGGTGCAAAAAGAATCAGAGAATTGTTCACCCAGGCCAGAGAAAAGTCCCCTGCTATTATCTTCATTGATGAATTGGACGCTATTGGAGGAAAGAGAAACCCCAAGGACCAAGCATATGCTAAGCAGACTCTCAACCAATTATTGGTTGAACTCGACGGTTTTTCGCAAACTCAAGGTATTATCATCATTGGTGCCACTAACTTCCCTGAATCTTTGGACAAGGCGTTGACTCGTCCTGGTCGTTTCGATAAGGAGGTCATTGTCGAACTTCCCGATGTGAGAGGCCGTGTTGACATCTTGAAGCACCACATGCAAAATGTTGAAACCGCTGAAGATGTTGATCCTTCCATTATCGCTAGAGGTACTCCTGGATTGAGTGGTGCTGAATTAATGAACTTGGTTAACCAAGCCGCAGTACACGCCTCCCAACTTTCTGCTCCAGCTGTTGACATGAACCATTTCGAATGGGCCAAAGACAAGATCTTGATGGGTGCTGCTAAAAAGAAGATGGTGATCACTGAAGAGTCGCGTATCAATACTGCCTACCATGAGGCAGGACATGCTATCATGGCTATGTACAGTGCAGGAGCCACCCCATTATACAAGGCCACCATTTTGCCCCGTGGACGTGCATTGGGTATCACCTTCCAATTGCCAGAAATGGATAAGGTGGACATGAGTCGTAAAGAGTGCTTTGCTCGTTTGGACGTTTGCATGGGAGGTAAGATTGCCGAAGAAATGATCAACGGTGTTGAGAACGTGACTAGTGGATGTTCCAGTGACTTGGCCAATGCAACTGGTGTGGCCAGAGCTATGGTTACTTCTTATGGTATGAGTGAAAAGATCGGACCCGTGAAGTTGAGTGACAACTGGGAATCTTGGTCTCCAGAAATACGAAACATGGCTGACAATGAGGTAAGGGACTATCTTATCTCTAGTGAGGAGAGAACCCGTAAGCTCTTGAAAGAAAAGAAAGTGGAGTTGAAGAGATTGGCGGAGGGTCTTTTGGAATACGAGACCTTAACTCGTGAGGAGATGGAGAAGATAGTGAGAGCTGAGAAGATCCTGAAGGCTAAGAGCATTAGCAACACCGTTATCAAGAGCAAGCCAAAGGAAAAGAAAGACTTGATCGATTCCATTCCAGTTGAGGTTTAGTAACGATAATATAGAAGTGGTAACCCATCAGGAGTATGTATTTAGTAATGTCACAATGTCCAGAATAGAGAAATGTAGGACAGAAGTAATGCAAGGTGAGGATACGATATGAAAATTGTGGAGGAGTAAAGTGAAGTGAGTGTTCAGATACGATTGGATATTTCAAGCGAGACTAATAGTTTAAGAAATAGGATACGGATATCGTTACATACGAGGCTGGTGCACCAGATAAATCCTTGTCCGAAACGTAAATTAAGGAAACAGGAATTAGCTTTCACAGGTCACAACTACAACGGTGAATAGAGCGGACGAGAAAGTGGTGGAACAAATTGAGAAGAACTTGTAAAGGCATCTTGTCATTCCAGTGAATTTTCCCATTGATACACATATAAATAAAGAATATTATTTGTGTTGAATATGTTGGGATGATTATTCTGCATCACAAATTATATTGCCATGTCCAGTGCAAATTAGCCAATAATCTTCTCTCTGCATTAGAGCAAAGAAAGCTATATTCATGTCATTGGGCAACTCCAATTCCTCGGAAATGTCATTTTCTAATCATACAATAGAATTTCGAATAGGTGTAACTACAGAAACCGGAGGATAAGTGGCGGAAGTTTACGGAGGCGGCAGATGAATGAAAGGACGCAGGGTATATTTTTAGAATCAATGCGTTTTAAAAAGTTTGTGGATGGCCAATCCGAGTAATTACTCGTGAACTGTTGAGATGGAAATACTAGAGAAGCATAGTAGCCAATGGAATGCCTTTAATTTTCATTGGAAGACTCTGACATAATTAGCGGAAAAGGTATTTCCAGACATTACTTGCGCTAATTATATGGACCCTACTTGAAATAAAATGCCCTGCTTTTTTGGATAATACTCAATAGTAATACCCTACTTGTATATATTAACTCAAGGAAAGAGTTCTCATTGATAGGGCATTGCTGAGTCTTGATCCTGTGCGACAGCTTGTACTGATTGACAATTCCGCATAATAAACCACCATGCGGCAATGCTCTGTGTATACATAACATTATGATTAACGGAAAACGATGGACTATTCCAGGGATTCGGTGAATTCACAGCAATCCAAAACAGCCTGCTCGTCATATGTAGTAACACGTCGTGTGCAGTTATGTAACTCGCCTGTTTAGTTAGTGCCGTTCAGTCGATCCACTCACTCAGTGTGCATGTCTCTTCTCTGTAGTTAGTAATTGAAGACGCATGCGTCCCGATTGGGCGCATGCAGGTACTGGCGTGAATGCAAATAATCAATGTGGCGTCCCCGCCCAGGCCAAAGCCCGCTGCAAATTTCCACTTTCCCCACCATGTCCGTCCGCCGCATGCGTGTGCAGTGCAGTGACACTTAACGGCCGCCAGACTAAGGTCCAAGCCCCCCAAGATCCCCCAACTCCCGCTTCCGCGTCCTCATCGCGCTTGTCTCATCGCCCACGTTGGCACCTTCCTCGGAGTTGCCTGTCTGAGGCGCTGGTGCGGCTGCTGCAAAGCCAGTGCCGCGGCGACGGGTTTTCCTACAGCCGAGTCACCTGTGCAGACCCCGCCCGGTCATGTGACCGGCACCTCTAGATAGCCCGAGGACGCAATATGCCCGTGCCGGCCTTCAGCATGCCCAGAAACCCCGCCGTTCAGGGTCCGGGGCGACGCCGGGGCTGGGCCTGTTCCACAATGCAACGGGCCAGCGAAAGCCGGGCCAAAATGCCCAGATTCTGGCTTCACATGGCCCCATCCGGGTCGTGCGCCTACCGCCCCACGTGGTGATAACATCGCCGCACTGGCGCCTATATGCAGGCCACCAAGGGAGCACCACTATGCTCGATTCAGTTGGAGCCCGAGCGCTTGTCCCTAGTACAATAACCGACCATTTGGGCATAGGATCACGCCAAAATATCTAGCGAAAATCGTGCCTTTTCTCTTCTGCCTTTGTTCTGAATCTTGTCTTCACTGGGTTCAGGAGTCTGCTTCTACACATCCGAGTCTGCGACCACCTGAAGCATAGAGAGTGTGAGAGCCGACGTGCCCACGAGTCAACCAGCCTTCCAAAAAAACACAGCAGAAGCAACGTCCACGGATTTGGAGAACTTTTCAGTGAGAACTTGCGAAAAGGACGGCCAATTGAACTGGAGAACACGTATACACCAGGACGTTGTTAAGGTTAACGAGAACTACGCAGACCGAAGAGAAACAACGAGAACAGACAGTTCTGAAGTCAGAGACTTTAAGAGTGATAGTACGCCAAGAACTGCCACTTCTCACATCTGACATCTGATATCTGATATCTGACATTTGAAGAGACTCACAGACTACAAGAAGTGATACTGAAAACCCTGGAGAACAGAAGCGGTCGACACCTACGTCTACTTCATTTCTGACCAGTTCACCTCAACATATCTCACATTTGTCCCCCAAATATTCCACCCTTAACTCCATAAAGCCACCATTATTTACCATGTCGTGGAACAACTTCTCGCCTAGCACCCCAGCAGGCGCCACCCCCGGCAAATCCCCGTACTTCTCAGACTTGGACCACCAGCTACAGCAGCATCACCACCACTCGGACCCGGGCACGGCCGAACTGCACCAGATTAATCATTCGGGAACACCGCTGGCCCCCTCGACCGCCCTCCAGGCGGACGGAACTCCTTCCAATTACCCCGATTCTGACCACATGTTCCTCCAGCTCGACCACCACCCTATTTACGACGAGTCCGGGCCCCGGTCTGCGTCCCACACTCCTGGTGCAGTCGATCCAGCTACCTACACCCACCACCACCATCACCATCACCACCACCACCACCTCAACACCTCTGCTACGGGGACGCCGAGCTCCCACGGCGACCCCCACGGCCGTAGTGCCAGCGGGACACCGGGTGCCCCAACGCCAGGCCACCTTCCAGGTCCCTCCAGCGGTTCCAACGGTCCTAATGGTACTAATGGACCAAATAGCAACAATCCTAATGGTTCAAATAACACCAACGGCCCCAACAGCTCCTACTACGAATTCAACTTGGACAACATGAACTTCATCATTCCAGAAGACCTCGAGTTCGATCCCGACCCTGTCCAACCCCAGTCGGCGTACCCTCCACTGTCTCTTCCGCCACAGCAGACCCCCAGTCTTCTAGCGGCCAACAAGTCCCGGCGTCAGGACCACGCTGCCCCCACCAAATTCGCCCTGCCCATTTTGCCCAGCCAGAACGAAAAGTCCTATAACAAGCAGCACTTCTACCACAAGCACTCCAAGACGGGGTCTGGAGACGGCTCATTCTCGCAGTATGGACCTGGAGGACCCACTTCGGCGCCCAGTTCGGGATCTACTGCTCCCCATCTGCACGTCCGGCCTGAAGCGGTGTTCACACCTCTCGTATCGCCAGCTGTGACTCCATTGGAGTCCAACAAACTGGGTTACCAGCCTCCGGTGTATGCTTCGTTTGAGCCATTGACATCACCAGCATTAAATGCCCAACCTTCACAGAATGGAGACCGTCGCAGAACGCTGTCACTGGCATTTGGGGCCAACGGCGATGACCATCCTGCCCATTCTTCATCCTCCTCTTCCTCTCAGGCTCCATACCATAAACGGAGAACACCTCACGGTACCCCCATTCTTCTGGCCAACGCTTCGCCGTCAATAAAGCCCGGTTCCAGGCCTGGAAACCAGGCCTTTGAGCTGAGTCCCAAGCCATTTGAACCACTTCCAGAGTCCTCGATGGATACAGGTTCTTCCACGCCCATGCTTCCACCTCAAAGTAAGAAGATCGGCATAGCCACAGCCAGTTCGCTGGCCCTGGCACCACTCATGGGCTTCACCATGGGCCGGTTGGCCGAACACAGCCAGGCCGAAGATAGCGAGGTGGACCGAGAAGCTGAGGCCGACCTGAATTTCGGGGCAGACAAACGCAGACGGTCCAGTTCCATTAAAGGAATACGGCCATCACTCCGTACACGGGGCCTGCTCTCTCGAACATCGTCTCTGTCCAGTGTGGATCAAACCATCCATAGGGATGAAGCCATAGGCGATGGAGACAAGCCTCCGGCCACCAAGAAGGCATCCCACAAGCTCGCCGAACAAGGCCGCAGAAACCGTATGAACATGGCAGTACAAGAACTCGGTACGCTCGTGCCGCAGTCGTATCACCAGGAAGTGTCGATTCCATCCAAGGCCACGACAGTGGAGTTGGCACTGAACTATATTCGGGACTTGTTGGCGGAGTTGGCGGAGTTGAAGAGGGAAAACAAGGGGCTAAGAGAAGGGAGATAAGAAGAATGAAGAAAATGAAGATGTAATTAAAATATGTAATTAAAGACATGAAAGACGAGATGAAAATGAAAAGAATTCATTGAAAACATGAAGTTGAAAAGAATGAAGCTGCATGACCTCTCTTCAGTGGATAAATAAAATAGATGACTATACGACCATTTGCACATGGATAATTTCCTCTTGGAATTAATTGTGACAGGAAGGGCATGAACCTTGGCAAGTATGTAACATTAGAGTTGGAATCGGCATCGGCATCGGCATAGAAAGTCCATGGCTCAACTTCATCTAAG
Source organism: Suhomyces coccinellae (assembly GCA_030565345.1). Classification (NCBI taxonomy): domain Eukaryota; kingdom Fungi; phylum Ascomycota; class Pichiomycetes; order Serinales; family Debaryomycetaceae; genus Suhomyces; species Suhomyces coccinellae. The sequence goes on along the minus strand of JAJMBP010000026.1, from coordinate 173,702 downwards.
AAATTCAACTATTCAAAAATAGAAAGAGCCATCAGATGAAAGTCAAAATAGTGATTGCTCGATTCCAGTATTGGAAAGGTCCAGATTCAAAATCAAACTAGGACCTCAGATAAATTATCATAGATTTACCCCAGAAATAGAATTAGAGCAGCGAAAAAACAGTTTACCAACTTAGGCACCAATGTAACACACTATTAATGTAACAAAGTAATGTAGCCCTTTGTGTAAATTGACCAGTGAAGGCCATGAAAAGTATACTGATGCAGCCCTGGGCAAACTCTATTGTGGGGAAATACGAGGGTCCACGGTACCCAAATGTGGGGACACCAAATGGCCCCATCATTTCCAATTGGAATTACAATACGAGAAATATGGACAAAATCGGAAAGCGCTATTGGTGTAAGTTTCAAATTGCTGGGGTGTGGGGGAAGTATGGGCTGCGTCTCGGTTGTCTAATTAGTTTTCAATAAATCTCGGTATTGGACGGCATTGAAGGAGGTATTTACCTCGGAACAGACCGTGTCGACCCACTAATGGCGCACCCTCTAGACCGATAATAGCACACCCAGACCACCCCATACTAGTGCACTTTGTTCTTCCTGTTTTCTCACTCGCGAAATCCCTGATCTCAACGGCGCAATGTTAAACCAACCACAATGTATCTGTACCGACAGAATCGGCAACTCCATCTTCCCCACCTAATCTGTTGCATCTCTCGCCTCGCCGAATCGGTTACATCATCTCTACACCTCGCTTCAGCCCCCGTCCACCGAGGCCCAACGCTCCAGTTCAATGAAACCCAGCTTATCACAATTTTCACCTTACACAAAGCGCCGTCATCTCATTTGAACCGACCCGCTACTCGCCTCACATTACCGGTATTAGTACGTGTTCAGGGGCCCTGTTGCTGGTGGGTATACCTGGCTTCCCCTCCGTGTCCCACCGGTGCCCCTCTGCTGTAGGTGTCAAACGCACATCTCCGACGAGTGCATGAGCATAACTCCGGCCACCGTCCCCCACGCACTCCAGGACCCTGTTTCTGCACCGTTCCACCACCACCTTCCCCAGTGTGGGGAGAGTGGAGAAATGGACCCATCTGCAGCCAATGACCCCAGGCTTGAGCCTTGCCCGCCAATAGGATGCTGCCGGTGCCAGTGTCCCTGCATTGCAATGTAACATCGCGGCGTCCCCCACAATGTTGCGGTCCCCCACAGTGGGGTGACGTTGCATTTTCCAATGCGCACTGCAACATCAATTCACTCGATTTCAAATATAATTAGAGGCTTCTTCCCTCGATTACACCCCATCATCCTCTCCATGCCTGCAGAAATCCCCCACTTCCACTACGACCAGATCGCCAAGGACGGCTTCACCGTGATCCGTGGCTTCCTCTCGCCAGAAGAGGTCGAACACTACCGTGAAGCTTCTGAAGCCGTTATCAAGCTTGCCCGCGATGGAAACTGGCCCCAGGTCAGAACCAGAGGCAAGCAGTTCCCTCCATGGCCCAAGAACTTCTCTCCCGATATCTGGGGTGTCAGTGGCTTGTTGCATCCCGACTTGAAGGAGCTTTCCACTCCTTTCCACGAGGTGTACTCCAGTGACAAGATCTTGGCCGTGGTGTCCGACATTCTCCAGGTGCCCAAGCTGGGCTTGTGCATGGAGTTAATGAACATGCTCATCAACCCATTGACCGACTTCGGTTTGGACTGGCACAGAGACACCATCAAGCCCGAGGTGACCGAAGAAGAAGAGAAGGAGCAATTGGCCGATATAGGCTCTTCTGCCGCCGGAGCCCAATTCAACTTGGCTCTTACCGAGGACAAGTGCTTGATCGTGATCCCACGCTCCCACAACAGGGTCCGGACCCCAGAAGAACGTGAAAAGACCATCGACGGCACCCGCAAGGAGTACATTTCCGGCCAGATCACTGTCGATTTGCACCCAGGTGACATTGTCTTCTACAACAACAACATCCTCCACCGTGGCCAATACGACTCTTCGTGCAAGAGAATTACTCTTCACGGCTCGTACGGTCACGAGGACCATGGCAAGTCCCGTGCCTTGGGCATTTTACAGCACGGTGTTGCTGAGTGGCTTCCTCGTTTGGAGCCTCAGACCGAGAACTTGAAGATGATGAAGGCCAAGTTGGTGGCCATGGCCGAGCAGTACAAGGACACCGAGGTCAAGTATGCCCAGGATGGTTAATGCGGTTGTTCTCACGGTTATGGATAATGCTTCGATCGATCTACAGGACGGTAGATAATATATGTTTATGATGGAACTTGTAATTGTACCCTAGATTATTAATTTGAGTGGAGGCTGAGGTTGAGGTCAAGTTCAGCTTTATTTAATAGTTTTATGAGTGGATGCTGCTGTTAGGTCAATTCCACCTATATTTAATAGTTTTATGAATGGATTGCATGATGGAAATGCTGAAATGGGGATCCATTGAATTTCTGAGACAGATGGATGTTTCTGATAAATGTGGACGAGAAGAGAAAGGTGAACTTTAGCATCGTTTTTGGGAACAGATGAGTTTTGAATGGACATTTTTGCGGATTTATGTTTCTAAAGCATTTCTGCCAATTATAAGTACTTTGGCAATATTGTATCATCAGTTTAGTAGTTCACCAGGATTACTGGTGATTTTTTCAAGCCAGAGTGGTCCTTCCGGAGTTTTTGAGTATATTTGCCAACGATTTGGGAAGAAGTTTTGTAAGGTAGGTAAAATTGTGGCTCTCTTTAAAGACTAATACTTCAGAATTGTTTAATCGTATTTTCTGAAGAAATGGAGTATTTTCCATTTTCCTCTAACAAGAACCGATCTTTTTGAAATTTTTGGTATCTGTAATTATTGTATGTTCAAGTAGCACGTCATCAATAAATAAATTTTGGTTAACACTTGCAGTGCATTTGCACAGCTGAAGTGATCTTGTTGTGAAATTCTTCTCTTGCGATTTAGAAAATGTAAAACAAAGTTCAAAAAAATCTTGAGTCTATAACACATCCTCAGTGGCGTAGCAATGCAAGTTTTAATCGAACTCTATTCTTTTTAGATCTAGACTTCTTTGCCCTCATCTTCAGTTGAAGGAAGCTTCTGTGAATTTAAGAGCCTCTTCTATACTTTCTTTTTATCTTCGAAACAATGCATTCTCTCTATTCAATACTTCTTTTCTACAAAATTCTTTCTCAAATCTATTACTATACATTTATTCCAAGGTAGCAAATAAACTGTCCAAGTCAAACTCCTTGGCCCACTCGGAGACAACCGTAGTCTGTTCGACCTTGGGTGGTTCTTTTTCTCCTCTCATCGAACTCTTGGGGGCATTGGGGTCAACTTCAGCTTCGGCCGCCTTAGAAGCCTTGGGCAAGGTCCAGCCAATGATTCTACCGTCTCTCCAGTCGCTCAACACCGACATAGCCGCAGACTCCAAGTTGGGCACACCGTGCTTGCCCAATCTTCCTCTGGTTCTGGCCACGTGGATCAAAAAGTGCTTGGAAAACTCCTCCAAGTCCGAAGAAGGAACTGGGGGCAAGTCGTAGTACTTCTTCAAGCCGTCAGCCATCTCGGTGTTCTTGGAGAACTTTGTCAAGAGCATCTTGACGGCGGGCAAGGGGTCTATGATTTGCTTGGGAGGTAATGCAGATAACAAGGCCAACTTGGCCTCTTGTTGGACCTTGGACATTTTCTTGGTGTTGACGATCTCGTCGGGGAAAACAATGCCTGGGGAGTCCAACACCTTCAACTTGTTGTCGATCTTAACTTCTCTCATGGAGGTGGTCACACCGGCCTGGTTACCCACGGGGCAGGCCTTGGAGTTGTTTCCATGTCTGTTGGTCAAGGCGTTGATAATCGACGACTTTCCGACGTTAGGGTAGCCGATAACACCCACCACGATAGATCTCTTGAGGTTGGACTTAGCGGCGTACGACTTCAACGCCTGCATCAAGGACGAGGCGGTAATGGCCGAGGTCAAGTTCTTATTGAAGGAAGTGGCCGAGGCAGCACCAGGGGACGCCTTGATGGGAATGGTGGGGAAAGACGACTTCAAGAAGTCGAGCCATTGGTTCAACGCCTCGGTGGGGATCAAATCCACCTTGTTCAAGAGCAATATCAATCTCTTGCTGGGGTTTTGTAACACGGCCTGCTCCACCTTTCTGGATCTGGTGGCCTCGGGGTCTCTGGCGTCTAAAACGTACAACACCACGTCGGCAGCGTCCACCACCGACTTGAAGATCTTGTCGTAAGCTCTTCTGGACTTGTCCAACTCGGACTTGCCGGTGTCCTCGTCCTCAGAGAGCTCGTACTCCACGATGTCATCCTCGTCGTCCATAGCGTCGCCATCTTCAGCATCGTCGCCGTCGTACTCCTTGGCGGCTCTCTGTGCCGATTGCAACAAAGCAGCCAAACCACCCTCGCCGTCGTTGGCGTCGGCAGCGTCTTGGTCCATCAAGTCGTCGACATTTTCTCCACGGGCCAATGCGGCCTCCTTCTCCTGCTTGCGGAGCAAACGCTGCTGCTCTCTCTTCTCCTTGTCAACACGACGGCCCTCCTCCAACTCGTGAATGATCTTCTCCTTGTAAGGAAAACTGGAAGGGATTCCTGGGTCCTTGGGGTTTCTGGACTTCCACGTAACGTCCTTCTTGGCGGCTTTTCTGACCTTTCTTTGGTGGGCAAGCGACTTCTTCTTGATTCCCTCCCTCATACGGGTGGTAGTCCGCTTGGAAGTGGGCTTCTTGACTCTCATGGTGGAAGAATAACGAGGTGATGAGTTCTAGTAAAGGTTTTTTGTTAGATGAGATGAGGTGCGAAATCGGGATGAGGTGCAGATACGAGTAGAGGAAAGGAGAGATGGAAAAGGAGAATGTGGTAAGAGATGGGTCTATATGAAAGTTTGTACAGTGTTTAGTGCCTAGGATTCAAATCTGGTGTCCATTGGATGGTTGGTTGCTGGTTTGACGGGGATGGTGTATTATTGGTGCCGGTGCTTGTGGAAAAAATAGTGCGGCTAGGGAGAGATAGCCGGATTTAGAGAGAGATCATGGGATTACAGAGGAAGATGCGAAGACATGAAGGACTGAAATAAAGACCTGCAAATGGTTGAATAAAGAATCTTGGAGCCTGAGACTCTAGGAATAATTAGGATTGAACAATACATTTACAAGGATTATTATGTGCATGTAAGATAAAGGAGGGTTATCATGAGCTTTTCTTCCAAAAAGTACATTCTGTGTACTTGACCGTAGTTTGTTGAAAGAAATTCCATGATGTGGGACAATCACGCTCTAATTGTCAGAATGACTGCCTGTAGATATTTGATAAATGTTAGTCTTTCTTCGCTTAGTTTCGGTTTGTTCGTAATATCCAATTTCTAATTAATTCAATTTTTCTGCATTTTCACAAATTTGGAATTTCCTTATGCATAAACTTAGCGAATTTCTGACAAGCAGTTTTAATCCTACTCTCATTGTATCTCTTCTACATCGTTCCTCCAATAAACTCTAATAATAATAATAATGCTTGATATATGATATTTATGTTACATAATAACCTGTGCACAAATGCAATATACAACTTATCTTGTTTCTCATCTTTCTTTGGTTACAATTCTAGTCATTCCGAGAATTGTTGGCATACATCCGGCCCAATCCCAAAGACTCTCTGCTGTTGTTTTCGGAATAAGCATACAAGGAAACGTTTCGCTTGGGTACAACAAATGGCTTGTTGAAGTTGTTGAAGTTGCTAACACTTCTGGAAACCACAGGTGGTTTCTGTCCCTCGGAATAGTCGTCGTCGTATGACGAATCTGGGTCGTTAAGATTAATTGTCAGTCGGGTTCTCAACACCGACATCCCGGGCTGCTTAGGAGATGAGGAAGATGACATCAAGCCCTCCTCTAAATGAATATTGATCTCATTCTGAGTCTGGACATCCTGATAATCATGTGCATACTTCCCGATGTATGGGATCTTGGTTCCAATAGAAACAATGCAGCCTCTGACAGGAGAGAGGAACCTTTTGAATTTGTAGTTGAACTTGTCCAACGAAGAAGAGCCTTTGAAACGGTAGAGCAAGAAAACCAAAACAAATAATGCAAAGAAGGGGAAAATGCTGAATGAACTATCCTGGGCCTCGCTGTCGCTGTCACTGTCCGAAATTAAACCAGCACCAGGAATAAAAGGTAAGCCCGATTTTGCATCTGGTTGAATTCCCACAACCACTTCGTTCTTGGAAGAGTCTTTGATTTGCGAAGAAGCATAGAGAAGGATTCTTCCCAATGTCCACGATAATTCTTGTCCATCCACAGAATTTGTGGATTTAAAAGGCACATGGACATTGAGAATCTCATCTGATTTGGGGTCAGCCACATCGGGCACATCCACGCCAAGACGAGGAAGCTCGTAGCCCTCATGCAAGATATTCAAGATCCAATTGGCCTTGAAACACGCATTCATAAGGAACTTGTTGGGGTCAAGACCCGAGTACATTCCCTTGGAAGAATTGTCTAAAATGGTGGCCCATTCACTCTCACAGTATTCTTTTACCTTTTCATTGAAGGTGTGGAAATTGTACTCACCTCCGCTGTGGAAAATATCGTTTGCTGTGTACCAATACTCGGAGATTCCCACAAAACGGTCTGTTTCAAAATTCAAGCTGGGTCCGTGGACTCCGTTAAACAAACACGGAGAGTCTTTACAGGGAAGATCTTTGAGCAACAACGGAAGCGTGGCACTGAGACACTGATCGTAGCTACCAGAGCCTTGAATAGTGAAGGTCATTCCGTTCTTCTCTCGCTCCAAAGTGGCTCCTTTATGAATGCACGGGTCCAACACGGTGGTTTCGGCCTTTTCTGCGGCGGACTCGAGAAGCTGGTCAAAGTACCGTCTCTGGGCCTCGTTGGCTCCGAATCCCAACCACGTTTCCACGAAAACACGCCATTCCTGGGTGTCACCGTTGACATTTCGAAGAGTGACAGAAGCAATATCTTCGTCATGTTTTTCCAAGTCTTCGGCAGAGCTGGGTGTGAATGCTATCTGGGTGGAGGCGCCACCCATGTCCATGAATCCGATGGAGTTGTGTTTGGAAGAGGCCACGTCGTACTCGTTGAACTGGTTCATCAAATAGTTCAACCCAAGCCATCCGTACAAGCCCTCGGTCTTGCCGTCGATGATCTGGACGAAGTCGTCGCAGTCCGATAACAAGAAGCGGGAATTCTGCCGGATCGACTGGCAAGTCTCTTTAAGAATTGCTTTCTGGGCCTTCTTGGGCAAGAGCCTCATGCCTGCTGTGGATAGCACGAAGATAGGAGTATCGGGCTGTTTCTGCTCGGGAATGATGGATTCGGCGAATCTGATCAAAGCTTCGTAATGTTCTGACCACAACCGCTCATGCTTGGTCGAGAAAGTCGACACTCCGGGGGTGATCTTGTGAGTCCATTCCAGTTTCTGTTCGATCTTGGGAGGAGAAGTAAGGACCTTTACGTCCAGAGACTTGGCTGAAGTGGCCGGATCTTCCCATCTGTAGATCTGGATACGGGACCCGGACGAGCCCGAGTCAATGACGATGCCGTACTTGGACGTGTCGTGGTCGGACATGGGCTTCGGTGTCGATATTTAATGGAGTTTGTTCTTATTATATGTGTGCTTACGTAAGCAAAAGTGACAGGACGTGGCCCCAGCCCACGGGTCCAGGCATAGAAAACAGAGGCTGCCGCTCTCTCCTTGCTCTGTTCACGCATTTTGACTTGTTGTTCGCCTCGTTTTCTCTTCCACGGCCGTCACAGCTGTTTCTACTACTTTGAGACTGAAAAATGTGAAAAGTTTCAGCAAAATACTTCAACTTCCCTTTAGTTACCTGGACGCGCTCGTATTATTATCGGGATCATTTTGGCCATCGAAGAAGGACTTAATTTGTGGTGTCAGTACCAGCTAGTGTGGCTCCAAGCCAATTTAGATGTATATTTCAAATCAAGTCTATAGATATTTGGGACCACGCAAAAGACGGTTTTCACTGACTTTATCGTTAGTGACATTCTTGAAGGTGTGTATGGCCAGGTTTGGGCCCGTTTGAGCTCCTGGTGGCCCCAAAGACATGCTTGCAAGGTGGTGTTGATTACGTAAGCTGGTAATTATACTTACCCTTTCCACTACCTCTTAAAGAGTATTCCAGACCCTCTTTTTCCTGTTAACGTCACGATTTTCCATGATTGTTCTTCCCAACACACCGCCTCTACCCCAGGCTGCCAAAATTCTCACCAATGTTACGGATTTGGCCACGAAGAGGGCTTCCGTAGTCACAAACTCGCTTGGTAACTACAATGAGGCCATTCGATATGCCATCAATTTGGAGCACTATTTGGAGGATATCTTCCGATATGGCGTGGATCACAAGCAGCTGACCGACCTTTCTCAGGTAGTCAATCATTTTGCCCAGGTCGGCATTTCCCTGGGTGCAATTCCATGGAGCTGTATCAACAAGCAATCGAGTCTAAAGAAAGTCAAGAACAAATTAAGCATAGACTCAACAGAATCAAAACCGAACGCATCCTGGACGATTTCCCTGGAAGTGGAGATGGTATTACTTGCATTGGCATTCATCTACATTCGAATTGGATCCGAACTCTCCAACCAACTCATCCACTTGACCGAGTCCACGGAAGAGACTACCAATAAGTGGAAGCAGGTCTCCACATTCTACAAAAAGGCCATCTCCTTTGCCTTGTTCGGCAGCTCCGTCAGGTCCCTCTCCTTAAAGTCCATCACAGGCGAATTGAATGCAGTTTCGCCGCTACATTTTGCCCTCGTCATCAAAATTGGCGAAATATGCACACAAATGTCCATGTTGACCAAGTCCTTGTGGCTCAATCGGCTCTCCTTCGACTCCACAAACTCCATATCCACCAAAAACAACGGCACCTTGTGCAGAGTAGCAATTTACGTCGTCAATGAGCTCAAGTCCACCAAAAACCTTCTCCGAGAAGTAGAAATTGAAAACAGTATAATAGACACTTCAGACTGGATGGAATACTTGACCTTGGTGGAGAAATACTCCAATGCCCATGCAGGTCTCTTTCTCTCCATCGAAAACTATCAACAAGACAGGTTGGGCCACGCTATCGGCCTCATTAATTTCGGCTTGTTGAATCTACAATCAAAGAAAGTGGAAGTAAAAGAAGACAAAAAATTCGCCCGGTTGAAGGCGAAATATGTCACGATGAAAAATGACAGCGTGTTGAAGAATTTGACATCTGTTTCCACTTTAAATATTAACAAGAGCGTTTTCAATAACGATTCAGGCATAATTTTGAACGATTTGGCTTACTTATTCGATCAATTAATTGCATTACACCTTAAATTCACAAAGGAAAACGACAACTTGAAGTTTGATACGGTAGTGGATTGGAATGAGGTGCAAAACGATTCTAAATGGCCTTTGGGCGCTCTGATTCCAATGTCCAAAATACAGCCATATGATCCGTTTACAAGACAGGGCAATGAAGCCAGTCATGAAATCGCTACTGGGGGTTACTATTAAAAAGTGCCATTTGATACTAATACAATAGTAAGAATGCAACTATATTTTCCGGTGAAAGTGGTAAGAAATCAACGAACCGATCTGAATATCTGCCTTACTTCCAATCCCGTAACTCCTCCTTCAACATCATCGAAGCCGGACCTGAGGATTCTCTCTAACCTCTTGAAGTAGTCAATAAACTCCTCTTCAACATCCTTCCACAATCTATCCACTAAGTCCTTCTCAAACATATCCTTTCCGAGGATAAAATGCTTCTCCAACTTCTTGTCAATTTCCTCGATCTTCACAGTCAAGTCCTTGTGGTTATATCCACTCAAGAGCGACTTAATAAACTTCTTGTTATACTTTTTGGGTTTTCCGTTACTCATCTTCTCCAAGGCTTCATAATTTGAAATAAACTCAATCAACTTACCGATAGACTTGGACAAGAGTCTTTGGAAATAGGCCTTCTCCACAGAAGCAAAAATCTCTTCCAACTTCAGCTTCATGAATTTCAAATTGACGGTGCTGAAAGCTGCAGATTGTTGTAGAATAAAATAAATATTTTGTAAAATGCTGATATTCCTGTACTCTCTTTCCTTGTCATCGAAGTCGTGATTTTTGAGCAAGGGATCATCTTTGGTAAACAAATCAACAAGAGCGTTGGTAATACTGGCATAAGATGTGTCCAACATTGAACGTACCAGAGTGTTGGGTAAATTGTGATTATTCTCCAATGATGATTCTATAATAACCAAAAATTGGTTGACATTCTTAACAGATTGCAAAATACCACCCTTTGCCATAACCATAGAATTATTGATACCATCAATTTGATTCCTGATAAATTTGTTCCAACCATTCTTAAATTTGTCGATCAATTTCTTGAGGAAATTGAATGTGAGATACTCCATATTTGTCAATTGATTATATTCGTTGAGCAAGGTCTCCAAATAAATCACAATAAGTGGTAAATTCAATTCAACAGGATTAATTTTCTTCAAAATAACATTGATGTAATTTCCAAAAATGGAGGTCATATGCACAATAAGTTCATTAGTGAAATAGGTTTGCTCTTTACTCAATCTTTCGATCTGTGTGTTGGGCATCTCGTCCAAAAACTCTCTTCTTTCACTGTAAGGGTGTTCTTGAACAAACTTATTGAAATCTAAAGCGTTGGTTTTGTCGTAATGGAAAAATGCAGCGACAAACAACTGTACATTAACAATTAGATTCTTGGTTTCCTCGATGATCTCGATGATGATTTTAGGATCTTCAATTTCATTCAGATTTTGTGACTTATACTTCTTAATATTCTCCAAGTGCTGCAGAATACTATCTTCGTTGTTAGTGGCACTATGACTCAATTTGCTTATCTTTCTTGATAATCTTAAAGTTCTAGATTTCTTGAGTTCCTGATTTGCTACCGGTTCAGTTGGGGTGCTTTCAGATGCATTGGTGAACTTAATTGCTTGCATCTTTGCCTTGATCAAATTTTCCAAGAAAGCCTCTATTTGTTGGCTGAAATAATCATTTAGTTGTTGGAAATTAAGCAGATCCACTTCTTTGACGAAGTATGTGATTCCCGAATATATCAAAAGACTGTTTAATTCTCTGAGAAGCACACTAGCTCTGAACCTTGCTAAATTTTCACTCAATTGAGTAGAGATTGCCTTGAATTGGAGACATGTGAAGTTATTGAAATGCTTCACGAATCTTGTAGCAACCTTTTCATAGGTATCCCGGTATTGTTGCAAAGCTTTCATTGAGCTGAGGTCATTATCTTCATCATTTCTGATGGTTCCGAGGGCATCATACAACTTAATCAACTTCAGTTCGAGGCTCTCTAATTTGTTCAAACGGTCAAACTCCTTGAATTCTTCTATTATACTCAAATCACCTTGATCCAAACTAACTTTCTTAAGAATACTGTTGAGATCTTTATAAAGAAGCTTTTTGTTGATGGACTTGACTTGAAGACCCTGGGAATTATTTTCAATCTGACTAATATCACCCCCCAAAAATCTAAAATCAACTTCCATCTTCTTAAAAATGTGTGTGAAGTTTTCGATTTCACCAATTGAAACCTCCATATCATTTGAAGCTTCGCTTTTGCTGAAGTCGAGCCCAACGAGTTCTTTGACATTTTTCTGCTTCACCTTGTTGAGTTCTTTGCTGAGCTTTTTCACTAAGGTATCGGTAGTATCCAAAACAGACCAGTTAACTTCGTCCAATATTTCTTCAATCTCTGCATCTTTTTCAGCTGGCATATTAGGTAACTTTTTCTGGATATTAAGACCTTCTTCGATTTTAGCTGTATCATTAAGTTCCAGTGTGTCGTCGAGGGAGTCATTGATGTCTTTTGTATTGATTGAAGGCAAAGAAAAGTTGTTTGGTTTGCTGACGCGCTTGTTGATGAACAATTCCTCGGTTTCATTTTTCACTTGCTCCTCGTCCAGTTGGATGTCGTTCAAATCAACCTCAGATCTCTTAAATTGGAAAGATTGATCGTCAGAAATTGAGCCAGCTCCTCCACCAAAGGATAACTGTGAATCTAACAAGTCTTCTATTTCTTGGATGGAACTGTCAATTATGTCAGTCTTGTCCTCGATGTTCGTAGACTCACCAATAATTCCCTGGGTGGTATTGATTCCTAAGCCCTTGCTATTTGTCGTTGCATCATTGAATTTTCCAAGTTTCTTGTACTTTTTGGCAAGATTTGGAGTGTTCTCGGCATCACTTTCGTCAGTGATTTCTTCAATGCCGAAGTCAGGGGAGGCGGCGGATGGTTTTGGCGGTTTAGGCAAGGCTTCACCAAATTCTCTAATGATGTCATTTGAGTTTGCGGGCGACAATTGCGTTTCCAACTTGTTGGCCAATGCAGCAGATGATTCGAGGTTTTCGGATACGTTTCTTTGTACAGGGGTAGAATTGGCAGATTGGGGCTTGAAGTTCGCGAGGGGGGAGTTTTCTCGGGCCTGTTTGGCGTACTCGTGGAGCTTTTTAGGGGAGTACGGCTGCTGGGGAGAGAAGACGAACGAGTGTTGGTCCGATTCACTGGTCCTTCTGTTATCGGTGGAGGCTGAGAAGGGTGACTTCTGCTTGTATGGATGCTGCTTCAAGTTGGGTGTGGTAGACTCCTGAGTGTCGGTGCTATACATGCTGGTGTGGATTCCGGAGGTGTCGGTGGAGGCGGCGGCAGGACGATCCAGCAGAATGATTTTCATGGGTTTTGCAGGCAACTGGCCATTTGAGGTAAAATCGAAGCCGGAGTAGAAATCTCCGGCATTTTTGGGCACAGGTTCTGTTGGAAGCACGGGATTGGGCAAGTTCTTTTTCTTCAACGACTTTGACTTCAACAACTGTGGATCTGGCACCGGCTCGTTTAGGGTAGGTTCATTGGCCACTGGACCGTCAGCGAGCGGCTTCTTGGCGGGTGTGGCGGACAACTGGAGTTCCTGGATTGATAAGCCGTGTAGCTCCGGATAGCGGCCGGTGAAGCCGCCGTAGGCGTTGGTCAATACTCTCAAGAACTTCCACGTCCGCTCGGGGCCCTCCTCGGTCTGCCAATAGTAGTCCTTGTTGATGTGTAATATGATGCCGTTGGGACCCACCCGCGTGATGGAATGGAGCTCGTCCAAGTCCCAGGTGCGCCCGATCTGGTAGATGTTCTTGACATCGTTGTACTTGCCCTTTTGCAAGAGGATGCGGCCCAGCTGCTTGACACAGAGGACAAGCACACGGGGTTTGATGGACCCGAGCTTGTTGGGAGGGCAGTTGTCAGGCGGGGGCTGTGATGGGAAGGCCGAGAACTCGGAGATGCCAAGATGGGTCTGGTAGGTTGTTTCTGGCACTCGCTGGCCGTTCTTGTTGAGAATGTATTGTGAGTAGCAATCGGCGATGATCTTGTCGGTGATCTTGCGCCTTTGGGCATTGGGGTCTGCCGACGCTGGAGGGGCTCCATTCTGACGGAGAGGGCGGCTTGTTGGCGGTTGTTGCTGGAAACCTCCGGACGCCATTGGTGGGACCATTGGACGGTAGGCAGGCTGGGAAACGGGGCCACGAGGGGCCATTTGGGGAGGTGCACGTTGGCCGGTCCGGGGTGGGCCGTTGGGCTGCCCATTCGGGGCCCCGTATGCTGGATTGGGGTGGGCACCTCTTGGGATCATGTTGTTGTGGATGGAAAAGTTGAGGTGCGTGGAGAAATAGGGAAAGTAGGGAGAGAATAGGGAGAGAATGAGGAGTTAGGGGGAATTTAGTGAGGGGTGGGGGGAGGAATTAGGGAGAGAGTGCGAGTTTGTAGGGAGAAAGTGCGAGATCGTAGGGAGAAAGGGCCAGTCTGTAGGGAGAGAAGGAGGAAAATAAGGAGACTTGTGCGAGTCTACAGCGACAGAAGTAGTGCGCGGGCAAATCAGAGGAAGTAAATGGAGAGATCTTAGGGAGAGAATCAAGACTATTGTAGGGGAAAACAATAGTAGAGAAATCTTAGCGAGAATAAAGTAAGCAATGAAGGGAGAATAAAGTAAGCAGATCATGAAGAGAGAATAGGATGAGTAGACCAGATTATTAAGAGAGCGAAGTCCAGATATTAATGAGAGAATAAACTAAGTAGACCATATCATTGAGAGAATAAAGAGAGTAGACCATATCATAGAGAGAATAAAGAAAGTCAACCAGACCATATTGACGGATTAAGGTAAGTAGATCATGTCATAACGAGAATAAAGCAAGTGGACACAGGCCACTGTGTAGTCTAGGTAGAGAGTATTGAGGTATAAAGGAGGGTGACTAGGAAAACAAGAAATGTTGATAAAATAGAAAGAAAGGGAGATTAGGAAAGGAAAGTCTCTGGGGATTAAAAGAATATTATGGGTCTGTAGAGACTAAGATTTAAAGAGACTTGGATCTAGCGATACTACAAAGCCTATGAGGTCTAGTATTTAGGTAATTTGCTACGAATCTAGGAAATGCTATTTCGTGAAAAGTCAGCTACCGAAGTAGAATTTTACAAAATCCAGGGTCTACTATCAAGGAAAATTATGGGAATCTACAACACTGCTGTTGGAACCTAAAGGCGGAATCCGTAGACAGAAAATTCAACAATATATTACCTTGTTTCTATTTAGATCTTTTCATTAATTCTTTCATAATTGAAGAATAATAAGGCACCTCAAGGGCCACATAGCGACTGACTTCTACGCAACTCATTACCTCGAATCGGGTCTCCTGTACTACGAACTGTAGTGATGAAGTGTCGTATTCCAATAGGGAATGCTGAAATGTCAACCCTTTCAATCCAAGTGGATTTTGTGTGGGATTTGTCTTTCCTTTTGCTCTACAAAGGGTAGACTAATTGTCTTCCTTTTCTCTATAAAGGTAAACTACGTGTCTTTCCTTTTGCCTTATAGTGTGTGGTGCCAATGTCTTTCATTTTGCCTGTTCTAGATAGCACATAGCTACTGTCTTTCTTTTTACTTTTTGCAGGTGGAATATGGCTACTTATAATTCTATTATCCTTTTCTCGACAGTATGTGGTTACTCTCTTTCTTTTTCCCCTGTAGATGGTACTTGCTACTAATCGTATCCTTTCTTCTTGGTATGGGTATAATTAATGTGGTACTACTGTTTTACTACTGCTTTTTGTAGAGAAATTAGATTTTCTACTTTGTTTTCTGCTGTGCCATATTTTCAGTCTATTTGTTGCTATAATTGAAACCATCTCATTCCTTCACTTTGATTTGTACCATTTATCCATTTTCGGCTATTGCTTCACCAAGTCCAAGGAATGTTCTCTGTGACGAAACCTTAGGCCATACGGCTCCTCAGGAGAATTCCACCCCAAGATTGAAGCGAGACACCACAAAAGTAGTTAGTTCAGGATTATAGTTAGAGTTGAAATAATACTGGTTGTGTTACTAGTTTCGGTCGACAATGCCTGGTTTTAAATTCTTTTTAATACGCCGTTTACTTCATGGGTTTGTCTGTGTGGCGATCGTGTCATCAGACACTTTTGCTGTCTGGGTTAGTAGTATTTTCAGGATTCTGGATTGATTTCCTAATAATGCCGGAGCTAATGTCAGAATTCCATATAATTATTTGTTAACAAGGCCGGAAAATCTAGAACCTGCTTCTTTGAAGTGATCTGCAAAACATTTCCCTATTGAACAGGAACAGGAAAAAGTAGGTATAGTTGCTATGTCTTTTTACCTGGTCAAAGAGAGCCGTGTTCTTACTGTTGACCAATTGTTATATATATTATTATATTGGTAATAATACTGAATAGAGCATGCTGTCTTGAAGTATAATACTATCAAGTCTCTAAATTTGAAAGGCCTAGATTTTAGCTAGTCTTCCACTTCGACTGGATATTAACCTTACAAATTTTCCAAGTTCTCTACGCTCCCATCCTACACGATTGTGATCTATCTCATCCTTCAAACCATAAACTATGCTATTAATACATGCTCCAAAACCTGAAAAGCATGCTAAGACAATTTATACTTCAGATTCAATCTGATTTGGAAATCTGAGTTCAATTACTTTTTTCCCTTCTTTCCCTTGGACTTCTTTCCGGTGGATTCTGGGGCCTTTTCGTTTTGTTCCTTGGGCTTCTCGGACTCAGACTTTTCGGAAACTTCAGCTTTCTCTTCAGTCTTCTCTTCAACCTTCTCTTCGGTCTTCTCCTCGGCCTTCTCTTCGATCAATTCAGACTGTTCCTCCTCGGTCTTGGCGAGGTACAACTGCCACATGTGGGCCAAGGTCTTCTCTCTGGAGTCCAGTGCATACAATCTTCTTCTCAAGGCCTCGTTGAAGCAGATTTCCTGGGCCACGGGGAAGAAGGTCTGGACCCAGCCCTTCTTGTAGATTTCGGTCTCCTCGACGATCTCCTTGATCTCCAATTCCTGGAATTTGACCTGGATCTGGAATTGCTGGTACACGTCGTCTCCAACCAAGCCATCCTGGTACAATTTGGTGTAGATTGGCTCGTTTTCCTTGAGCTTCATGGACCTGCGAATGGCCTCCACTGCTCTTCTCAAAAGCGCCGCCTTGACCACTTTCTCGTGTGGCTTCTGCTCCTTGGGGAGGTCCGGGCTGAAGTACTGTGCTTTTAAGTACTCATACAACGTGGCTGTGTGGTTTTCGGGGAAAATGGGCTCGATTCTGGTCAACTTTTTCAACTTTCTTCTTCTGTAGATGATGGAAAAAGCGGCGAAAATCGACAACATCACCCCCACGTAGATGATGGGGGTGAAGACGGAGATCTTCACGGTTTCCTGGAGGGGTTCGGTGGTTTCCTCGGCCATTTGTTGATGATGAAGTCAGAGTAGTTTACACGTCGATAAAAAGAGAGTTGGTACAGGAAGGTCACGTGACTTTGTGGAACTGGGGCCCTTACCAGAAGAGGACTCAGGGTCTCTGGCGTCGATACGGCGGTCCCGCCAGGGCGGCCAGGCCCTCGACAATGCAATACGAGGCCACAAGGCCGAGATCTGGAGCTTCGGGAGCGTGGCCGAATTTAGCACGAAATTAGGACGAGAAAGACGAAATATTGCTGTGGTCATTGAATATTGACCCGGTGGATCGGCCAAAGTAACGTGGAAGTGCATTGTCGTGTGCTTATAGTCTGGGGTATTTTCTAGGGTATCAATTCATTCATGGATTTAACTTGATTGGGTCTGGTGGTTAAGGTTTTCGGAGTGGTATGCTCAATCAAGACCGTCCCAGAAGGTTACTACAATGAAGAGATAAATGACTGAATTGAAAAAGGGAGAATCTGGGGGGAAGTCCGGCGATACAGACACACGTAGGGATGCAGAGTACGAGGAGAATACGAGGATAACGGGGTGGATGAGAAAGTGTGGGACTCTGTGAAATGTCGTGAAATGTCGCGTGTGCATGTCGCAGACAGACACTTTTGCCAGCAAAAGTGTCTGCGTCTGAGTGTCACGTGACCCGGATCCATTCTGACTGTTCCGGTCGACGCTTCCGATCTGACGGCCCCATACTCCTTCCTGCCCCATATTCCTCCTGCCCCACACCCCGCCCTGTCCATTAGCCGCCGTCCCCTATCGTAAATGCACAGGGCCCTTCTCGTGATACAATTGAGCACATCACATTCCCACATCTGTGATAATTAATTCCGTTAATTTTTCCGAAGTAAATGCGCGCCCCCTTGAGACCAATTGATCCAGCATATGCGCGGGAGTTCGCCTCTTCCAAAATCAGCAGGCCCTTCGGTGTAGCCTGCTCTTCTGGGCCCCTGCTAATTAAGAGCCGTTGACAAGCATGGCACCAAGACTAGCAATAGGCTGAACCCAGTCGGGATGCTGAGCATATTTAGCTTCCGGAACGGCAACCGGAAGAACTTTCGGCACAACAGATGCACTTCCTTTCTTCACAATTTCAAAAAGGCCTGAACCTGAATTTTGCCAGTGTGAACAATCCAGTGGCATCGTAGTGACTTACAAAATAAATGCGGTCTAGGCACCGACCACTGTCAAAGTCTTCCTGACAAATGACACATTTGGGCCTCCTCTTGGCGTGACAGCACTAGCCCTCCTGCAACTCACACCTCGGCGTATTCCGCCGCCATTGATCCTTCCCTCCTGATCCACTTTCCCCCTCCATCTGCCCTTGCATATTTAGGTTTGCCCGTGGATCGGAGTAGTGGAGCTGTGTCGGATTAGTGGCCACTGGATCGGATTAGGGGATTTTCTAGATTGGAATATTACCACTGATTCGGTATAATAGACCAGTTTCCAGTTCCAGCTACTGCCCATAATACGATGGAGACTTATGCATCCTTGCGCATACGAGGCCTCAGGTCTACTTAAATTGAAATTTATTGGGTCGGGCTAAATAATTCTTGGTCTACTACCATGTCTGGAGTGTGATGTGGGGGCATGGTTAGCGAGGCTTGCCCGGGAACCGTCCCTTCCGAGTGCAAGCCTCGGTGCGGGCGTGGTCCGAGGCTAGTTGGCGTGAATCCAGTTCAAACCCAACACCCGAGCCAACTCGGTCTTGATTTCAACCACATTCTCGTCCAGGTATCCGTCTATAAGCTTCTGGTCCAAGGGGAACACCGTCTCTGCCTGCAACGCCCGTTCGGCGTCCCCGGCTCCGATCAACGCGGCGATTTCCTCCTGGTTGGGGATAATGACCTCGTAGAATGTGGCCAACTCCAACACCTGGCGCTTGTTCAAGTGGGTGAACTCGTCGTAGGTGCCAGGAAAATGTACCGTGGATCCCGGCTCATCCCCGTCCTTGTTGGTGAGGGCCACGATGGACCTGGAGTCCGAGGTCTTCAATTGCACGTTGAACAACCGGCGAATGCTGCGCTCTTCCGATGCGTCGAGCTGCGTTTGCAACTCGCCCACGAGCTGCACGATGTCCTCGTTGGTCACGTAGTCGTCGAGGTCTATCTTGGGGGTTTCCTGGGTGCGGATCTTGTCCTTGACGTCGTTGATCTGGTATTCCATGAGTTTTCGGCCGGTTTCGGCCAAGAGCTTGGACTGGAGCTCGACGGTGGCGGCCAATGCATCGATGCGGGCAAGCAATTCTTCGTTGGTGGGGGCAGTCATGGTTGGGGTGGTGTATTGGAGTTTGACATTGAAGTGTTGCTGGTGTGTAGGATGGCTGTGTACAGTGCCGTTGTATGCAGGCAATGGCTCCCCTGGCGGCGTGCGCCATGTACATGCATGCCCGCTGCTGGGCCGGGCGTTCCTGCAGGCAGCCCAGCATGTCCATGCTCCAAAGTCCGCTGTTATGGCGGGCGGAGAACGCCCCAGTCTGCAGTAGCGTTGTTTACATGTTAATAATAGTGCTCTGGTTGCACTGTATCATCAAGATTTAAGCTGGGGTCGAACAGTAGCCGGGCGACGACGGCCCCAGCGCCCCCACTGGAGATCATGCAGACAAAAGCTTCCACTGCAAGCAGCGCAAACTCCTCGCACGGGGTGTCAGCAGGTGTAGCACCTTGAGGACAATCGTCCCCTCAAGTCGGAGGTTGCACGGAGTGTGCCCGGCGGACTTTGCCACGGGGAGGCGCCGGCCCCGGGCCCGCCCCGTCGACAATCGTCCATCCCTGGTGCCAGAGCAGCTCGTACTTGGACGTCTAGTCTTTCCCGGAGAGAACATGGGAGCTGCCCCTCACCTACCCCTCACGCAGTGTTCTGCAGTGCCCGCAGCAGGGTTGCCAAGTAGGGTATGCCTGGGTGGGCTTATGGAACAGAAGGAACATTTCCCGGCGTCTCGCCTACGTGCCTGGATATTATTCTGCTCCACCTTTCGGGAAGGCAGGCCTGCATGGTGTCTGCATGGAGCCTGGGCTGTCTGCATGGTGTCAGTGCGACATGGGATCGGGCCTGCACGCAGGCCCCATGAAACTGGCATGTGCCGCACCATTGATTGACCCCTTTTGCAACACTGCTAGTGGC
This sequence comes from Suhomyces coccinellae, assembly GCA_030565345.1. Taxonomy (NCBI): domain Eukaryota; kingdom Fungi; phylum Ascomycota; class Pichiomycetes; order Serinales; family Debaryomycetaceae; genus Suhomyces; species Suhomyces coccinellae. The sequence goes on along the minus strand of JAJMBP010000026.1, from coordinate 153,752 downwards.
CAGACACGAAGACCGACCACGACCAGCGAGGCATTGGCCAACGCCTCATCTGTTTCCATCCCGCGCACCCCGAAAACACTGCAGTGTACGCTGTGCGTCCGGGCACCCGGCGGGCACCACCTCCTACCAGTGCAGGGTGAATGGTGTCTGCCGAGGTGCTGCTTGGTGCCAGCGCTGTGGGGTCGCTGTCACCTGCTGCGACCTGCGCAACATGCAGCGGCCACCAGCAGTGGCAGCGTCGGGGTGCGTTCCGGAAACAGCCCCTCCCATGCCCCGCTTCCGGGAGCCGGCCCCTTTAGTCCAGTTAGCAACCGCCTTGCCTCCCCTTCTCAGCGGCCCCTAATATTTCCTAATTCCTGCCGCACTGGCCACCCCCGACACTGCTTACGTCAGCAGCACTGTCTGCATGTGGGATTTGCCCTCGGCGCATGCACCTACATGTACACTAATATCCAAACCGCCATTGGCGCCAATGTATTAATTAATATAACCCAAGAATTGAAAATGCTACTAGTGATCACAAGCACGCTTGGTCAAGAAAGTCGTAGTCGAACGACATGCTGTTGATGTACTCTCTGGAGTTGATGATGTGGTTGAACGACACCAGCTTTCTCATGCCGCGGCGGCGCCCGGCCGCCTTCTTGCTTTTGAGAATGGGCTTCAAGTTGACAAACTGGTAGTCGTAGTTGAGTGCGTGTTCCTCCTCTTCCTCGGCGTCGTTGTAGAACGCCTTCATCTTGGGGAGACTCAACTTGGTGGTATGGTAGTCAGGCTCGTAGCCCGAGTCGATCGACGACACCGAGCTGGCGTCGTCCTCCAAGTCGAGGTCCGAACAGGCGTCGGAGATGGAAGAGGCTCCAGAGACGCACCCGTCGTCGTAGAGGCACAAGCTGCTGTTGCAGGCCAACTCGTCTTCTTTCTGTTGTGCTTTTTGGTGATCTTGTTCGACCGGCTGCTGCTTCTGTTCCACCTCGAACTTGGGGCCGTAGAGCCAGGTCAAGTCGCTGTTCTTGTCCCAGTTGATCACGAACGGATTGGTCTGGGGAAGCTGCTTCAAGTTCATGTACATCCGGCGCCAGCAGGCGTTGTGGAGTCTGGCGCTGGTGATGGAGGAGGAGGTGGACGAGGTGTAGCGCACACAGGTCATGAGATTGAGGTTGTCGGAGAGGTATGCATTGGTGTTGGAGTCGAGGTAATCGATGTTCTCGACGTACCGGAAGGCATTCGGTTGCAAGTCGTCTTGGAACATGGTGTAGAAGATGTGGATGGAGCAGATGGAAGGACAAGACCAGGTCTATATATACCGGGGCATGGTGGGTCGGGATGCAGCGGACACCAGATTATTTTCTGGCAAGCCCCACCAAGCATGCAGCCGCGGCAGACACTCATGCAGTGGGTGCAGAATGTAACAGACGCAGCCTCCCGGACAAAATGCCTAGACAATCGGAAACCCTTGGGTGAGCCTGACCAAATAGGCCAATTCTGGGAATTTTTTTTTGACGTAACCATCACAGGCAATTCATGTTGCACAAATGCATGAATGCGCGCGGGGCTCATGGCCGCGCTGACTCCCAGACACAAAATTTCCGCCCCCGTATTGTCACGTCTATTACCTACTGATACGTGGGCGGTGTGCATTACGCATGGAAGTTCTGCCACTCCATCCAGTGCCGATTGTGCCATTTGCATTCGCCTCGCCTTCACTTGCACCACTTTTGGGAAGCTGGCGGGCCAAGACCAAGCCCCCCGTCCATGCTGGGCGATCGCCCTTTCCCTGGTGGGCAATCTGGGGGGTGCTGCCGCCCTCCACCCTCCCTCCACCTTTCCTCCACCTTTCCTCCACCTTTCCTCCACTCGCAGCAATACGAATTCCTACATGCATCCGCCGGACGCTCGTCCGGCGCCCCACCTCTCCCCATGTCTGGATTGGGACGGCCCGCTCCGAACTGGGGAAAAACATGAAACGGCCCCCACGTCCCCCCGCGGCCTCTGCTCATGGTGCTGGCGCCGGGTTGCTTGGCCCCAGTTTCAGGCTCACCTCGTGGCGGTCTCATCTTGGTGCCACCACCCCCAAGCTGATGTCGGCCACCCAGCTCTTCCCCGTGCATGGCGCCTAAGGCCGCTCCTGCATGCACGCTGCTGGCCCCAATGCAGTGTTATTTTCCACTGCAACACGTCGCACTGACAGGAATGTAACAATCTCGGATTCCACCGGCATGCATGCAGGAGCTGCGTCACTGTAAGGGTTCCATACAGCACCGATGCGGTCTCTCCGCAGCCCGCTTCTCTTATCGAGCCTGTCTCCTCCACACGGCGGTGGGGATCAACGGGATCGGGGTTAGGGACGTGGACTCCGTGGGGGCCTCGTACCCCTACTCCACCAGCTAGCGACTCCTCTCGCGGACCGCCGTCGTCCTCCTTCCTCCCCTTGTCTGGCCCACACCCGCCCACTGCCCCTCTTGTGCGTCTCTGCCCCGATAAGCTTCTCTAAATTTCAGTATCTGTGGGCGCCTGCCCCAAAACCTAATTAGACACGATCTTGCATCTGCGCGTCATTGCATGGCCCGCGCTGGGCTCCTACAGTGCCGGCAGTGACACCTTGGGCGCATGGATGACGACGCTGCGCTCCGTCAGCTGGCGGCAGCACCGCAAGGCTGACGCAGTTGGCCCGGACCCCCGTGCAGATCGAGATAGCAAGGAGTTTGGAGACGTGGAGGATCGGGAGTGTGTAGATCCCCCGCCACAAAGCGCTTCCCCAGACAGAACTCTTTGCTGTCGCAGGCGTGCGTCTTCCCCAGATAATCTTCGGGGGCGCGCCGTCTTTGTGCCACCGCCAATCTTTAAGCTTTAGAATTGGACCACTGCGGACACCGCAATAAGGTTTAGCGATCTGACATAGACGACACAGCCAGTGGTACCATGCCTGGTGGGATGAGGTGCATGAGACCACCGCCGAAACAGGCGGACGACGGCGGTGCTTGCTGCGGGCCGGGGTCTGAAGCGAGGAGAGGTGTCCTCCGCCACCGGCCCCTCCCCGGCCGACTGGGTGCATGGAACACCAGTCAAACCCCATGACCGGACAATCACCATGGAGTGCGCTGCATGCATTCCGTGCATATGGCCGATTGTCGCTCCTATTGATCGGCACCTTCCATTTTAAACCTAGAGTTAAAAATAGGGCCCAAAGCGGACAGCAACAAAGGTGGGACAAAAGCGCGCGGATGCTGCATCGGGAGCCAGGAGCTGGGACCTACAGGCGTAGTACCTGGTGAAGGTGGTGAGGATGCGCGGTGGAGAGCAAGCACCGCGGTGGGCTCATTCTGGCGGTACGGGAGGGGTACCAGGTTGCATCTGGAGCAGAGAGCGCTTGCTGGCGCCGACGACGGCGATGAGATGGCCGCCAGGCTACACAGGGAAGGTTTCTGCGAGAACGCACATTGGGCCCGATTGGGACAGTGTCTGCATGACTAGTCGCTACTGTGCGTATATGTGAGATTGTACAGCTGCAGGCTGCACCGCATGCTATCTGCAAGCGCCGCATGCGCCTGCACACACACAAGTGTCTGAATCCACGTGTCGCTTCACGTGCCGCGGTGCTGCGTGTGACTTTTTGCCTAACTGCGCTGCCTTCGGCATTTCCGAAACCCTCCGCTCCGCCGGCTACACTGCGAAGATGACGCTGATTGTCGCAAAACCCTGACCTCTCTTCCCGTCAAGCGGTTGCATTTTCCTGTTGTGCTACACCCGTGCCCAGATAATTGCCCTCCACCAAGCCTTTCCTTCTGTCACTGTCGCTGTCTGGTGTCTGCTGCTTCCCCCTCCCCTCCACATGCCTTATTTTCTCGTGTCGTATTTTCTCCCTGAGATAATATACATAGTTTCACTGCACTGTGTCAAAATACGCACTGTCCCATCCGCCTGCCGCTAGCGCATGCAAAATAGCATGCTGATACCGGATTGTCTCTATTGTATGGCGAGGCTGCGAAAACAAAGAATCTTTCCCCAGCCCGAACCATGAATGTGACTGCGACGGGCCACTCTACACGGCAGTGTCGGCAGTGTCTGCTGGAGGTCAGCAATGTTTGAGCTTTGAACGTCAAACCTGGCCGCCGCTGCTGCTGCTGGGAGCACAACCCATGTTACATTGGCCCATCTTGGTATTTACGGGTAAATAAACTCCCCAAGCCAAACTTTAATATGGGCCATTCCTGCTATTTTAACGGCATTTAGCACTGCTTGACGCGTAGGCCGCCTGGGGCCGCATCTCAGCCCTCTGGTGCTGCCATGGTGGCCAAAGCTTATTTGCATTACATCATCGGCGCGAGGCCTGTTAGTCACCATGACTAATTCATCTCACAGTGGTGACATGGTACGGCCTTTGCACGGTGCCGGCTATGTTTGCCATGTGAAGCGAAGGGCCAAGGTCAAAGGGCCGCCTTGCCTTGGCCCTTTCCTTTCTGCCAGGCGGCATTGTTTCGCAGGTGCAGCTATTAGTCGAACCAGACACGTAGCCATCTTCCACATGCACCTGGAAGATATTCTATGCTAGGAACAAACCTCCTGCACCACGGAACAATACGGACTATCGCCATAATTGGCTACTTTTCAGAGTGCTACTGGGAGGGTCGACACGCCCACAAAGGTGATGAAAGAGACTGACCCTGCTATTATCATGAGGTCCAGGGTTCGCGGTAGTTACGGTGGGCTGTTCGACACAGAGGGGACGGTGCTGGGGGTTGGTGTTGTGGTTCTGGTGTTTTGGTATCTGGCTATTTTTGGCTCTCTGGACTTTACGTGCTCCGGAATGCAATAGATCTGCCGACCGCCGAATGCCGAACCCTTGTAGAATGCACCTTATTACGGACTAGTTAGAACGCCCTCCTTTCACATGGCGGCCACAAGGCCCTCGTCGTCCCTTCCTGCCAACCGAGCCGTGCTATCCTTGTCTCCGTGTACAATTTGTCCGATGAGAAGACCAGCTAAACGAGGCTGGTGGGCCCAGTTAGGAAACGCGGTTATGAAGACTCTGTTACACCGTCACCGTCACCGAACAATGCCGCAGACCAAGTGGCGAAGTGCCCTGTTGTCGTCGTCCATAGGACTCCAGAAAGCCTCGAGTATAAGACTATGGCATTCATTCATGGTTTCGCATTTCCTAGTCGAAGTCACTTGTGACTCTGCTAAGGGGTAGGAGCCGTTCAATGGACCGCCTTATCCCGTGCCATGGAATTAGCCCCCTGTTTTAGTTTTTAGCCTGAAATGGGTTTTAGCAATCTACCGCCTGCCTTGTCCGCCACTAGCCACATTCTTCCAGCTACCACTTCACCACAACAATTAACGACTGTCTGACTCGCTGACTGGGTCTAGACGGTAGCATGCAACAAGGCGGGTTCTCCTGGTGTCCGAAATGTGGGAGTCTCAGACACGGAGGGCCGGTCGCGTCCTTGTTCCACAAACGCCTGTGACGGTGTTGTTTTTGTTGTTGTTGTTGCAAATTGTCTGATCCTGAGACTATCGCCACAACAGCTTTGTGGATATCAGCAGTAACAGCTTTGTGAACATCAACAGTAACAGCTGTATCGCGGGAGTTCAAATTCACATGGCCCCATAGTCTGCCTGTTACGAGGCAGAAGAAACGATGGAAAGTTAAGTGGAATGAATGCCGTGTGGCGAACGTGCTTAATGTGAAGGTGCCGTGCGTGTAATTCTGGAAAGATTTCGTAGAATTAGAGAAGTACCCTAACCTCGCCCTCCCAGAGTTTGACACATTGGTGCATGCTTCCCGCATGCACGAGGTGCTGCCGGCGCCGCATGCACAGCATGCGCCAAAGGGAATATGTAAGTGGGTGCAGCAGGGCCAGTAGGTGCATGGTGCAGCGGATGACTAGTGCTAATCCATGTGATCACGTCTTTACAGACTTCGGAACTTTGGCTTGATCGGTGCATCCGCCACTGTCAGCACTTGCGCCCAAAGCAGCGGCATTTTCCGCGCGTTAGCGCCTAATCGGGTGCAGTGCCTCTCGAGAAAGGGCTCCAGTCACGTGATCTAGCTCCAAGATGCCAGTGTCACGAGATCTCCTGTGTCTGTTCTTCCAGCGCCTTCTCTACACAGTACCCCACATCTAGCCGCTAACCATCCGACCCCCATCGAACGCCACTGTAAATACCCAAACCCCGGCCCTTCTGCATCGGTGCAATTGCCAAAAACCCGATTCTCAAAAGTCGCCGTCACGTGACCGATCACCTCCATCTCCACCACAATTCGCAATATCCTCTCCACCTGAATCAACCCCAAATGAAGGCCAAGTCTGACGCCCTGGCCCCGACTTCCTCCGAGACTCCAGCGCCTCCACCTCCTGTTCTTCCCGGTACGTCCCGGCCCAATTCCCCCTCGATTTCCAGCATTTCCCAGCTCCGAATCATGACTCCATCACCTTCTTTGCAACAGCGTCAAAACCCCGACGCCAACACCACGCCCACCATGAGCTACCAGGAGCACATTTCCCATCTCGGCAACCTTTCCGGTAAGGATCTCGACTACAAAACGGTATCTAAACACCTCGTCAATCAGGAAGACACCCTCAAACTCCAGGGAGGCGACATCGCCCGCCACATCTACCACCAGCTCGAAAACACGTCGGACGCCAGCGTCAACCGCGGCACCACGTCGCCGGCCGGCGACTTGGGCGACTTCCCCAAGCGCCGAACGCGTAGTTCGTCGTTTTCCACCTACTTGAGTGAACAGAGAAGAGCGTCTACCGCCAGCGATATCAACGTGCCGGGCGGTTTCCGTCGTGAATTTTTGATCAACCGCTCGATCCAGCAGAACCAGGCGCCTCCCAACTTCCTCACACGCAATTTCGTCGAGTTCTTGTCCATCTACGGCCATTTTGCCGGTGAAGACTTCAGCGACGACGAGGAGTATGACACCGACGAGACCGACTTGGAAAGCGGGCAAGGATCCAACTACGAGGAGGTTTTCGACGAGGAATCGTCGCTTTTGAACGAACGCCGCCATCCCAACTTGCCAAAGCAGTTGCCCCACCGCCTGCGTACCAAACAACCTCCAAAGGGCACGGCGTCCATTCTCAAGACTTTCTTCTTGCTTTTCAAGTCCCTTGTGGGGTCTGGTGTGCTCTTCTTGCCCCGGGCGTTCCTCAATGGTGGTATGACCTTCTCGATCTTCGCGTTGACGGCTTTCGGTGTCCTCACGTACCTCTGTTATGTGGTGCTCATCAAGTCCAAAAAGATCTTGGATTTGGCCTCGTACGGTGAGTTGGGCTACAAGACACACGGCAAACCCATGAAGGTGTTTATTCTCATTTCCATCATCTTGTCGCAGTTCGGATTCGTGGCCACCTACATTCTTTTTGCATCGGAAAACATGATTTCCTTCTTGTCCAACATCCTCCCCGAATCAGTACATCCGTACTTGAACACTGCCAACATCGTGATCATCCAGTTTGCGCTCATGGTGCCTTTGGTTCTCATCAGAAACTTGGCAAAGTTGTCGTTCGTGTCATTGGTGTCGTCGCTCTTCATCATTGTGGGCTTGATCATTATCTTCTACTACTCTGGTGTCAATTTGGTCGTAAATGGAGTCGGTCCCAATATTACCCAATTTAACTCGAAGAGTTGGTCCATGTTAATTGGTGTGGCGGTCACTTCATTTGAAGGAATCGGCCTTATCTTGCCCATTGAAACCTCCATGGCGCAGCCTGAAAAATTCCCCATGGTGCTTTTTGTCAGTATGTCTGTCATTACTGTGCTTTTTGTATCCATCGGAACTGTGGGCTACTCCTCGTTCGGTGACCAAGTTAAGTCGATCATCATTCTTAACTTGCCCCAAAACAAGTTTGCTGTGAAATCGATTTTGGTTTTGTACTCCTTGGCTGTATTTTTGACTGCCCCATTACAATTGTTCCCTGCAGTAAAGATCTTAGAAGCCTTGGCTTTCAACCCAGCAGTGAAGAACAATAAAACTTCTAAGTATAAGGCAGATGAGGACGGAAAGCTTTACCACAACTCTGGAAAATACAATCCCCAGGTCAAGTGGTTAAAGAATCTTTTCAGATCGAGTATCGTGGGTGTAATCTGCTTGATTGCCTTTTTCAATGCCAAAAACATCGACAAGTTTGTGTCCTTCAACGGGTGCTTTGCCTGTATTCCCTTGGTTTACATTTATCCTCCAATGATTCATTTGCGCTCCTTGGATTACAAATCGAATTGGACTCGTGGAGACTACTTTTTGCGTATTTTTGACTACGTTTTGATGGTGGTAGGAATTATTGCCGTTATCTACACCACTTATCAGATTTTATTCCTCAATTGAATTAAATTAATTTCATCGAACATGGAATTGAATCCTTGGACTAATGAATTCAAGAACTTGTGCATGAACTCAATTTGCACCCATGACTTTGACCCATGACTTGTGCCATGAATACCACATTCCTCACTGCAGGCCATTAATCCCATCGGAGTGTCAACTGCAATGGCCCAGCAAAACCATAGACAAGGAATTGGCACCAGTGCTTGCATCGTCAAAGCCAGCCTTTTTCCCATCCCGAAGCGTTCCTGCTTCATTATTCCCGCGTAACTGGACACAGTCCTCAAGTTAACTACAACAATAAATATCATACGACATGAATAATAGTAGATTATTTCCATCTGGCGATACTTCCAAAAATTAACCAGTGAAATATTAATGGTCCGCTCTTTCTACTAAATTAACCTCCATACTGCAAGTGTCGCTGGTTTTTGGGCTAAATCCCCGCCCAATTTTTCGTTTCAATTTGGGCCAACAAGTCATGCATCCAGGGCTATTTGAGGTATAACCTAATTATGGAACTACGAAAGACTAAAGCAAGGCGTGTTATGCACAAAAGTCAATTGGTGAGCCCATCCAAAATCCAGAATGCCACAATTGGTGGATTCTGACCCAGAATGAGAGAATGAAACTGGACATGTGGTTCGAGGCTTCGACACATGACCCGAGGCTTGGAGAAAGTTGTTGGATTTCTCATAAAGTGGTGGTGTTTGGTGTACTGCATGTAGGTCTTGCCTTCAGTGTCTTGACTTCTATTCATTTACGGCTGTTTTGGCTTTCTGAGACTACAGAGCAATTCATTCCACTTAGCCCTAGTTTCTGGGGCCCATTACGTGCTCTTTGGCCCTCTAGAAAGCTTGTGAACTCAATATATATATAATTATATTATCGCTCTCTTGTATCTAAGAATCTGGCCCAGAAATTCAGCCCGAAGGCCAAAACTCGCCAGACTACTTCAGAAGACTGCTCGAAACTCTGTGGACCCGTTTCATCCTCATCTGCTACTCTATATTCCCCAGTATCTCGTACTCCATCTCCATGCCAGGTCGTGCGCGCACCGTTTACACTCCATCTCAAAAATTCCACTATATGACCTGTCTTTGCCTATTCTATCCTCTCCTACCGCCTCCCTTCCCTACAGATCATGCCTATTCCGCCTTTCCGGTACTAGAGAATCCCCCTCCTTTGTCTCGGAATGAACACGTCTGCAAAATTAATGAGTTGCCAGCGATGCCGACTCAGAAAGGTCAAGTGTAGCTACGACTTCCCTTGTCTGGGATGTGTCAAGGCCGGCGTCGAATGTGTTCGAATGCACGATTTACGCAAGCAAAGACCTCCAGCTCTGTATGTCACCAAATTGGAGTCCAAAGTCAAGGCGTTGACATCCTTTATCCGGAAAGTCAAAGGCTCGAGATCCTTAGAAGACAAGAGAGAACTCCTTTCCGACCTCAAGATCGATGAGTTGCTTCGGAATGTATCCAAAGACGAGGTGATGGCCGAGGTCGATCCTCTCACTAAAGCAGGTTTGCACCATGAGGACTCGCCGGCGCCTGGAACTGGCTCGTTTCCTACTCCTCAACGCAAAAACAGCATCTACGAAGAACACGTCGAAGACCGTGTCATCTACGGCCCTACCAGTGTTTTTGACGATAGTTTGATATCCAAGTCCAGCTACAAATCTGTCGAGGACTTGTCCATCAAGTCCATGAACACCAATCCCGACATTCTCCACTGTATCAAGTTATTCTTCACCTGGCAATACCCGGACCACAACATGTTTATCTTCCGGGAAGCGTTCCTCATCGACTTCTTCAACCCCAAACCCAATGCCATGTACTGTTCCAAAGTCTTGATCCTCAGTATCTGTGCTATGGGCTCCAAAATGTCCGACGACGACAACATCTACAACAAGTCCATTTACTATTACAACGAGGCCAAGTCTCTCTTGTTGAAAAAGCTCAACAACCCCTCGATCGCCTCATTACAGAGTTTCTTACTTTTAGCCTTTTACGACATCACCAACGGCTACAATTCCAGTGGCTGGATGTTGTCAGGAAATGCCATGAGAATGGGCTTCGACTTAGGTTTCCAGCTCAACCCAGAGGTGTGGTTGGTCAAGTCTAAAGAGAACTTGAGTCCCTTGGATGTCAGCATCAGAAGCAGAATCTACTGGGGAAGTTATGTCGCAGACCATTTCATCAGTTTGCTTTTGGGTCGGCCCTCTTTATTGAAATTGACTGATGCCTCCATTCCAGAAACAAATGATTTGCCTGATTTGGAGTGGATTGACGAGTTCACATACAGTGGTTATGTCAAAAAACAGCAGAATAAGGGCAATGGACAAAAAGCACATTCCACTAAACTTGGACAAGAACCATCCTACATTTCCAATCCACTTAACCAGATCATCAACCTTATCAACATTTCAGACAACATGTTGAACGACATTTTCACGAAGTCCGACATTGAAAACGACCAGTCCAACCACGAGGACTTGAATCTTTTGACAAGGTTGGAAAAATTGAAGGAGTATAATGAACAGATTCTCCAGTGGAAAGCGTCACTTCCTCCTGATTTACAGTGGGACAGAAGTTCCTTGAAAGAGACTGCCGAAAACCCCACCTTGACATGTATACGGTACTACTACTACATCTTGGTGCTCTGTTTGAACAGACCTTTTGTGGGCATTATCAGAAAACTTGCTAATTCAAAGAAACAACCCCAGGCTTTATCCCCATTAATGATCTGTGATGAGGCGATTGACGATTTGTATGAGGCTATTCTCCGGTTCAAGACCGTCCATGGTTTCAAACGGGTATCAATCTTTATGGTATATTGTTCAATTTTGTCGATCTCTATTATCTTGTTGACCAACACTTCCAAGCAGCTTATTGATCAAAAGAAGGACAGATTGCTGTTCTTTTTGGAGGTGTTGCAGGGCTCATCAAAGACATGGAAATTGTCGGAAAAATCCTTCAACTTGATTAGCGTAAAGCTCAAAACCAGGTACGAAAACTTGGAGGATTTTGAAGAAGATTATGACCGAGGAAATGTCAAAAACGAAAGTCCAGAACAGGTACATCCTCGCTTTGTATCTGGTGGGTCTCCTGGGGCCCACGGCTCTCCTTATCACATCAAATTGGAGCCTCTTTCCAACAACAAAATTGTGTCTACTCCTGTCTCAATTGAAACACAAAACCACCAACTCCTTTCCAAACCCGATCCTGGAATTACTACCGAGACTTTCATACCGACAGCTGCTGCTATGTCTAATGGAAACAGATCGGTAGTAGACACAAATACCGAATTGTTAGTGGACAAGAACTTGGACTTCTTGGGTGGACCGCCAGTCTTGATGACGTCTGATTTGTTCAACGAAGACTGGGAATCTCTCTTCCCTGACTACATGTTCAATCCTAATAATTAAGATGTCTTTTCAAGTTCAATCTAATAATTAATTGGTCTCTTCCTGTTCAACACATGACAATTACGTAGTTTCTTGACTAATTGTTTAATCCCGGAACATGAATTTGTTTCTTCCAGTTTAATCCATTGATTAACTGGTTTCATCGACTACATGATCAATCTAATTATTGACTTGTCTCGATTCAAGTTCAATTTACTATTGACATGGTCTCTAATAGAACTGTATATTATTTACAAAAGGCTGTTATGACTTTCATTAGGATTATTAGGCTATTTACTTATTTGGTGTTGTTAAGAACAACGTGTTGCACGAGCTGGTTGAGAATATCTGGGGCGTCCATCTTACCGAGCATGACTTCGACCAACTTCATTCTGTCGTTTCTGGCGAAGCTTTTGTTGGAGAAGAGTTCAGCAATCTCGTTCTGTCTCGTCACTCTGGCAACGTCAACCTCGTCTCTGTTGGCACCGAAAGTCTCGAGAATGTTCAAGTGTCTCCATGGCTGAATGTCGTTGTACTCGGCAGTTTCACCGTGGATCATACGCTCAATGGTGTAACCGTCGTTGTTCAAGACAAAGATATGCAAGTTATTCTTGTATCTCAACATGCTAGAAATTTCCTGAACACTCAATTGCAAGGAACCGTCACCGACAAACAAGATGACTCTTCTGTTGGGGTCGCTCTCGGCGGCAGCAAGGGCACCTCCGAAGGCCGCACCCACACTGTATCCGATACTACCCCACAAATGCTGAGAAATGCCGACAATGTTCTTTGGGAACTTGGTACGTGTCACACCGAAGGAAGCAGTACCAGTTTCTGTGAAGAGGACATCACCCTCTCTAAGCCAGTTACCCACGTTGGACCAGAGCCACTTCTGGCTGATTGGGCCATTTGGATCCTCCATGCTGGCATCCTCGCAAGGAACATACACGGGTTGTGGAACGTAGTGCTTGTAGCTCTCTTCGAACTTGGGGTGTGCAAGCAAGCTCTTCAAGAGGTTCTTCATTCTGAGGCCGGCATAGTTGGCGCTCTTGATCTTGGCGTGGGAAGAGTGGAGCTCGATGATGTTGTTAGTTTCGAGCTGGTAGGTGAAGGCACCGGAGTTGAAGTCGGTCAACAAGGAGCCCAAAGAGATGACCAAGTCGGAGGATTCCACGGCGGTCTTGACCTCAGGGAAACTGAATTCTCCCATGTACAATCCGGCGAAACGGGGGTGTTCCTCGTCAATGTTCTTGGCACCCTTGGCCATGGGCGAGATGGCGAACTTGAATTGGGTCTTTTCGATCAACTCAAGAGCCTCCTCGGTAGAGTGAAGTCTGGTGCAGCAGACATCGATGAGGATGACTGGGTCCTTGGCCTTGGAGAACATCTGCAACATGGTTTCGATGGCTTCCTCCTCGGCAACCTTATCGTTAGCAGGAATGCTCAAGTCGAGAGGGCGCATCAAACGCTCCATTGGGACTTGCATGTTGACCAAGTTGCAAGGGAAGGCCAAGTAGGTAGGTCTTTGGTTGATGAAGGCCTCTCTGATGCATCTGTCGACCTCGTCGGGGCCGTTGACGGAGTTACGGATGACACCGCTGGTGTAGGTGATGTGCTCGGACATCTTCTGGAAGGCGGAGAAGTTGCCGTCTCCGAGGGAGTGGTGCAAGAGGAGCTTGCTGTCCTGGGCCACGGTGGATGGAACACCGACAATGTGGAGCAAGCCGACGTGCTCGGCGTAGGCACCGGCAATACCGTTCAAGGCGGAAAGCTCACCCACACCGAAGGTGGTGACCAAGGCGGCAAAGCCACCAGGGCCCTCGCTGAGGCTGCCCTTGACTCTGCTGTAGCCGTCGGCGGCGTAGGCCGCGTTCAACTCGTTGGCGTTTCCCTTCCACGAGAGACCGTCGACCTCATCGATCTTGTCGAGGAGGTTGAGGTTGAAGTCACCAGGGACACCGAAGATGGACTGGACGTCGAGGGGCTGTTCGCGGAGTCTTTCGAACAAGTATCTGCCCATGGAGATGGTCTCTGGGGCAATCATTGTGCTATGTGTGTAGTAGAGGTTGTTATTGAGGTTATTGAGGTGAAGTGGAGATGTAGTGAAGCAATGCCACGGATCGATGCAGTCAAGGCAATGGATGGATCAAGGCAAGCAAGCAAAGGCAAGTAATCGGGTCAGAGACGGTGCTGGGGTATTTGAACACAATCGGAATAGACAGAAGACTGGCGAAACAGGGAGGAAGAGCGAGTCCTTATATAGTCTGGAAAACGGATGCCCCTGAAACATGACCTGGATTTTCTTGCAGCACAAATGGCAGAAATCCGGGCCAGTTCACGTTGGGCCGCGTTTTGGCACCCGTATTTCCTAACCGGGCTGGGAGTCGGATCTCCGAGCCGTTGAGACAGGCAATTACGGGCGCGGGAAACCGAGATTTCGAGGGTCGTGCGGCCAGACCCGGGGCGGGGGAGGGGTGCGCCAGGCCCTGCGGGCCCCAGGTCCTCTCCCCTCCGTCCCGGCTACCTGCGGCTACCTACGGCACGCTACCTGCTGGCACTGGACCCAGAACCACTGTGGTCCGAGTTGTGGATCCGTTTGGGCTAGCCGAAGCATACCGCCCCAAACGGGAGGGGGGGCCAAGGGTGCAGCGGGGGGGCTCAGTGCAATATTTTGTGCGGCTATCGGTGGGTAGTGGCGGCAAAGGGGGGGAAGAGGGGGCCACTGTATGATCACCACCAATTTTACGTGTTTAGTTGGGGAAAGACTGTGGTTGGGTTAGGCGAATGCGGGTATCGGAGGAACGAACCAAGAGAAAAGAGAAACAGAGCAAATTGTTAAGATAGAGCAAATTGTCAAAACACAGATAAGACTCCAGAGCAATTGTCTAGACAGAGCAAATCTTGAAACGACAAGACAAAGAGAGAAAGCAGAGAGAAAACATAGAGCAAATTGTCATAAACATAGAGCAAATTGTCATGAAAACAGATCAAATTCTCGTGAAAACAGATCAAATTCTCATAAACACAGATTAAATTGTCATCAAAAACAGATCAATGGTCGGGAGAGCGCAAATTCGCAAAACACCGAGTAGATTCCAGAGCAAATTGTCACTACAGAGCAAATCATGAAACGAAAGGGTAAATCATGAAAGAACCAGGCTTGGAGAACAAGGCGAGGCGAATTACAAGCATGACAAGTGCAGAGATAAGAAGTGAGCGATCACTATCAGTGTGCTATCATGAACCGTGAAGTAAAGCTGCGGAGCTACGCCATCTACGCAAAGTAGTGATGCTTTCACATCTAGTGTGATATAAGTGGTGGGAGTGTGTGTGTATGGAGTGGGGAGTGGAGTTGCTGATGTGACTTCAAGACACTCCGTAGTTCCAACCCCTCTTTGCTTTCA
This sequence comes from Suhomyces coccinellae, assembly GCA_030565345.1. Lineage (NCBI taxonomy): Eukaryota > Fungi > Ascomycota > Pichiomycetes > Serinales > Debaryomycetaceae > Suhomyces > Suhomyces coccinellae. The sequence goes on along the minus strand of JAJMBP010000026.1, from coordinate 138,613 downwards.
CTAATCAATCGTGATCCGTTTTCCTCTTCGCTTGCTTGCTCGTTCGTCCGGTTCCTTCGACTATCGCTTTCCGTATCGTATCTGTCGCTTGCTTACTAGTGCAATTCCACTCTCCCTATCGCTATCACACTTGAGTATTTCCCTCGTCAGTAATTTTTCACACTTTATTCTCAATATTGCATTCTTTCCCTATAACTTCCTTTCACTATTCATTGTATCTCTCTTCTGCTATCACACTTCATTCTCGGTAATTCACTCTTTCCTTTATACTTCCTACCACTTTTCATTCTAAACTCCATCACTTTTCATTCTAAATTCCATCACTTTTCATTCTAAACTCCATAACTTTTCAGTAATTTCACTCTCGCTGCATCCCATCGCTCTTCCCTCCACTCCATCGCGTCTCTCCATCTCTCTCCACCATCCCATCTTGCCTTGCATTGCCGCGTTTGTGCTCCGTCCATTTACTCTCGGTACTGCCCACTCGGGCCGCCTCCTGCCTTGCCAACTAACCGTATGGCACAACGCCTGTTCTCCTTGTGTGGCCGTTGCCGCGTGTCGTTGCGGCAGTGACAGGCTGCACGTTGGCGGTGTTTGTGGCACCTGGTGCTAACTAAGCGACGATCGTCTGCACTGCAAAACTCGGTCTCTGGCGGCGCTGCAGCATCAGATAATTGAATTACCGGCCACTATAATTAGAATTGAAAAATCAAGTAGTGCGAGTATTGGGCAGGATAGAGTGCTGAGTCCGGGCCCTGTACAGCGCTGCCAAGTACAGGGTTGGGGCAACAGTGGCAATGTGAATGGAAAGGGATTGGGATCCCGGCAGTGCTCGTGCTGTTGCGTCTCGTTTTGGGACTGTTTGTGTCGGTTGGGTAATCGTGTCATGAAGTCTCGGATCCCGTGTAGTGAATGATCAGGAGGGGAGCAGCACCCTGAGGGGACTACAGCTTCGGCACCAGCAAGGACGGTTGGATGCGGGTACGGGCGTGGGCTCATGGCAAGCACACCCCGGAGATCGGGTACTAACGATAGGGAGGAGGTGAACAAGGCAAAAAAATGATTCTGCCCAGGATCGAACTGGGGACGTTCTGCGTGTTAAGCAGATGCCATAACCAACTAGACCACAGAACCAGATGTTGAGGCTAAGGGAGCACTCTGGATTTAACCCAGCTCTACTATAGTCTTGTTCCCTTTCTCTTTCTCTACTTCTGTCTCTTCTACTCCTTCGACCTGTTTCTTCTCCTTCTCCTTTTCCTCCTTCGGCCTGACTCCGGGTCGGAATGGTGCCGTGCCGTGGCGCATGCCCCTCGCTCCTTCTGGCTTAGGGAGTATTTTGCCTTTCAAAAGCCCCAAAAGTTTCGGGTACCAACTTAAATGTGTCAAATTTGCTCCTTGGCGTACCCCTGCTTCAAATGCCTCGGGCTTCTGCACCTGACTAGGGGGGCATGTTTCCGATGGCTTCCGAGTCCTGGCTTGGTGATCTGCAATTTCCCATATCCATTTGCGCTCCAAGAGGCGGCATCATAGTGATCGGGCTATGCCTGTCAACCGGGTTATGCCTGTCAAATTTCATTGGAAGCTATTGAAAATTGAGCTCCATTGCGGATATCAGTCCCTTCAATAAGATAAGCTGCAGAATTGCTGTCACTGGGCACAAATCCCATCACTTGGCACAGGCGGTAGAAGGGGCTCTCTCCCACGAATCTGCATCGATGTGGATGACTATTTAGTGCATCTTTAATGAAATATGCAATATAGGGATGGTATGAACTACACATTGGAATTGGATGGTGCGGATATATGGGCCTGGCTAGTACGCTCCAACTATCTCCTCGGGAGCATGGAAGAGTTGTCAGCGCAAGAGTTGGGACCATTGATACTCGAACGGTCAATAGCTTGAGTTACAAAAATACCAGATCAGCTCAAGAGCTTGGACAAGGTCATTCTCGTGTTAATGACTTCTCTGTTCCTTGCTTTCAGCTCAAGTGTTCATTCAATGCCTTTGATTTGGCCCCAATAACCCAAATGTATTGATAAGACTTGATCCCCGGTTTTAAAACGTATTGGGGAGTCTAGAATAATTCACCTACTGCTTTTTGTTGTCTTATTTGACCTTGATCTGCTGTTGCAACCTTTTAATGACTTTCAACCGATTATTCTTCTATTTAATATCGTTTACTCGATTATTCCTTCATGACATGAGCCTACACTGTGATAATACAGCTCTGTATTGATGAGTCTTGGGCCACGATATTTTGGCCCTTCAAATGAATCTTGGCGTCGAATGTGCCCCCCTTCACTTTCTACTACACCTTGATGCTGAAACAATTGGTGTGTGTCCATGTCCAGCCACTCCTCACCAACTAAAGCATTAGAACGCCCTCGAAACAGGCTGTTTCGCCTGGCAATGCTGCAAGGACACATTCGACGCCTCATCTACATCGTGGAAGTGGCATTGAGTGCTTTTGTGTGTCTGTATTACCTCGGAAACATTGCATCCTCTTCAACACTCCAGTGCTGGCTCTTTTGACCAGAACAGAAAAGGTGCGCTCAGGAACCAAAAATCTCCAAATACCCAGCAATTTTGGCGGAAAAAAGCGCCAAAATCGCCCGTTGTTTTTGTTTCAACTCAATAAGCGCCTCGTGGGTCACACGAACACCTCACTACGTCCATTCTCGGCTCCCAATCTGCCCACTGCACCAGCAGACCCTGTCTCGTAAGTTCTATTTTCTTACCCCGGACGCGTCTGCATCTCTCCTGCACCTAATTAAACCAAACAAGTAATATTTAAAGTAAGTCCATCGCTGACCTTGAACACCAATCCCCCATGTCCTTCTTCACCGAGAGTCCCGAGCAAAGAAGAGGCTTCGGCAACTCCAACTTGAGTGCCCTTTCCAGCGCATTCTTGACCCAAATGAACGTCCGGGTCTCGCCGAACTGCAAGGAAGTCACCATGGTTCCTTCAGTCACACTGTACTTGAAATTCGTCGACTCGTGCTACCAGGCCATTTCCTACGAGTTTCCCCAAATATCCACATTCATCGGCCCTGCCACCTTCAGACACATCGGCGCCTTGATGTTTGCTCGAAGAATGGAGGACATCACCCTCAAAACCTCGGGAATACGCTCCACAGTGGAAACCAGGGTCTACATTCCCTCGGGAACCCAGGTGTTCCAGCCCATTCTGGACATCTTGTCGGCCATTGGCGTGACCAAGGTGACTGAGATCTCGACCGTCTACATCCCCAAGCACCCGTTACCCAACAGCACCAAGAGAGAAGATGTGGACTACCTGTACGAATTGGAAATCAGAAATGGCTGTGCCTTTGACTGGGAGAAGTTGAGCATGGACGCCAAGAACGAGCTCTCCACCTTGAGAAAGCCGTTGAAGGCTACGATGGGAACCAAATCTTCCCGCAAAAAGCCCAATTTCTATGAGGAATACGACACCTTAAAGCGCAAATCGTCATTAAAGCTGAAGAGTAGTTCTTCCAACACAACCACCGAGGAAATCCCTTCGAAAGAAAATCCAGAAGAAGCAGCAACAACCTCGTCGCATACGTCTAATGGTGAAGTAAATGGTAGCGGTGAACGAAAGATCTCCAGCACCATTGAGGAAATTATCAGGAAAATGAGAGCCAGCGAAGTAGAAGGACCAAAAGAATCCATTAGATTCGTATCTTCTGACGCTGCTACACGCTATCAGGACCCAGACTTGGGCAAGTATCTCGGCTGGTTCGAAGCAGAATGGAACGCATACAAGAACTTGACAGATACCATCAAGGGAAAGATCTTATTGGAGTCTAAATGGCCCATTTCGGTGGCTGGTACCCCTGCATGGATTTTGGACGTGTGTTACAGCTCCAATGGCTATTTTGTTCAAATGCCATTATCAACAATTTCCCCTGCAGATCAAGCTATGGCACTTTTAGTGCCAATGTCTTCATGGCATCTTCATGACCAATCTCTGAATGTTTCGCATTGGTACAGCATCTCTATTGCCATCAGTTTCGAGGAAAAGTGTAGGCAAACAACTCAATGGATAGCTAAAGCTACCAGACTCAAGGATTACTCGAAGTAATTTATTCTTCGTGCAGATTGTGAAACTTTTTTACCATTTGTTCGAGTGAACTAAATGGTTAATTTAGATGAACACAATTTTGCTAACAAAACTTTATTTGGGAGAAGAGTTATACATATGTGCATATAGTAATATCTGATACTTTGATATTGCCGAGTTGTGAAGACTTTTCTGTTTCGGAAATCTCAATTTGAGCGGAGTAAGAAATAAGCATAGTAAAAATTGAAAACTTAGGGAACGTTTAGTAAGAATTAAGTTAATTTTTCACGCTGATACTGAAGAAATAACTACAACATAAAAGCAGATGCTACATTTTCACACAAGAAGTTTCAATTCTTTAAATTTTTGTATTTGGAAATACCTTATCAATTGAAGATCTGTCGAGTTTAGATGAACCCATATTCGATTGAAATAATTCCTTACTCCATAATTCTGAGTACTTTGGAATCTAAATTAAAAGACCCTGAAATCTGCAAGAAGGTGGCTCTATATTGCCCATATTTAACAGACGGTGAAAAGCTCCTTCAATACCGTTTTCACGAAAGGCACAAAACCACGAGTGCTCTTCAATATCATAGGAAGCGGATGAAATGGATTATGTACATGGAAATGGGGGTAGTGGGAGATTAAAGTAACTATTCATCCTCCCAGATTTCGTCATGAACAAAGTACAACCAGTTGAATCCGTTCCAACTGCTTATTATTCCAATTGCACAATAAACACTGACGATCATAAGTTTCAAGAACTCCAACTTTTTCAAGATTTCGAATCTCAGCTCGAGCAAATCCATGAGACTAATAATCACAACAACAGGGAGCAATCCCAAGATGTAGGTATTAATGACTCTATCCAAAATATAGCTGGACTCGCCTGCGTCCTTTGGAAGCTTGACCACCTTTCTGAAATTGAAATAATAAATAATGTACCACAACAAAGTGTAGCAAACCTTGATCAACCATTCACTTGGGGTAAAGATCAATGGGAACAAACTGATGTAGGCACAGCTCACTAAGAGGTTGAAGTGGCCTAACAACCTCTTGTCTCCACACACAAGGAAAGTAATTGGGAAAATCACGATCAAGATAGCCTTTTCATGGACATGCCATCCGAACAAGAAAGAAGAATATCCACAGAGAGTCAATGCGCCCATGAATCTCCTAAATGTTGGCTGAATAAATAAAGGAATTAAAGCCATGATTTGGTAAAATAATGTGAGAATAAAAGTTAATTGTGGAGTAATTGTGGGCAAGATCAAAAATTCGATATCTCCTACCAAACCTCTGGTTGATGAGTTGACAAATTTCGAATCAGACAACAATTTGGGGTCAAATTTGAAGAGCTTCTGCAATGGATATTGGCTCAATGGAACACGGTTATAGAATTGAATCAACAATCTGTCCAAGAAAGAGTAGATGGCCCACACATTAGGGGCCCAGTATGCGTGGGTTAAACCTCTGCTGAAAGGAAACAATCTGGCCAAGAGCTGGGGCATTACGTCGTGATAAACGAAAGGTCCAAAGGCTATGGCAAAAATAGCCACAACCACCGATCCAAGCTTGAAGAGATTCTTCCACTTGACCAAGAAGATCAAGTTTTCCACCATTTTGCGCTTGGGGTCGAACTTGAGGTTCAAGCAGTAGGCTCTCAATAAGAAGATGAAAACTGCGGGTGCAAGATACAAGTAGATGTGCTTGAAACACAACAATAAGGCGAACCAGAATCCGCACATCAAGTAGTTCTCGAGACGGGCGCAATTGATGGCCAACACTAAGAATCCGTACATCATTCCGTTGTACTGGAAGTGAATGTGGTCGATAATCAATAATCCTGGCGATAAGACAAGACTGGAAGCAGCAACATATGCTCTCCTTTTGGCATTCCAGGACTTGGACGAATCAATGTACCATTGCAAGGCCACGAAGAGCACTATTTCGCTCAAAATAACAGTAATCCGCTGGAAGTAGACGGTTGGAAGCGAGTATTGTCCAACTTCGACTATATCAAGACATCCATCTTGCTTGACCACATTGGGCACGAATTGGGCCAAGAACCACTCGAAATAGGCAAAAAAGGGAGGGTAGTCCAACGTCCATTGTGAAGTGTTTTCGATGTACCACTTAGAAAGGGGGAGGTTCTTGGTTATGGCAAGCCAATTACGATGCACATCAAAATCAGTAGAATGGTAGCTGACTATCAAGAGACCTTTGAGGAAGAGCGTGACCACCCAGATATTGAAAAGAGAGTAAGTCCGGTTGGTTATCTCTTGGACCGAGGGTTTCGGTGCCTCTTTTGCCGAGGGCTTCACTATGGACATCCTGAAGTGGTAGTTGAACGTTTTGATACTTCGTATACTAAGATCTACAATATGGCTGATTATGTAAGCAGGGAGTTATCGCCAACGGCAGATCCAACTTGACTATTCCTGAAGATCATAGTCTTGGAGTGAAATTGTTACTGGAATATATATGCTTTGTCTTTTCTTTGAATTTCTAATGGTTCTTGACGTAAGTGAATGATCTGGTACTAATTCACTTGACATGAAATAATTTAGAGTTCAGATATCTTTTATGGCTTTCCAACAGCTTCACGGCTAATTTCGTTCTTATACTTTCTGATATGTGATAAGGTTTAGTTCTGAACTTTACTTACCTACTTTATTGGCTCTTCCATGATTATATGGATGTCAAAATAACATCATAATCTTTTGCTCATCCTTGTACTTCAAGAAATTGGGCGTGTGGCGTAGTTGGTAGCGCGTTCGCTTAGCATGCGAAAGGTCTCCGGTTCGACTCCGGACTCGTCCATTCTCTTTGCTCCCTGTTCGTCTTATTGTTAAATCAGTAGATGAATCTGGATATTTTATTTTTTCCTGGTCAATAGAATGTATTGACCTTGCTCAATTCAATCAAATAGCATCTCGTAGCATCTCATGGAAATTTTAATCAAATTATTGTGATGCACCTGAAAAGAGAATGCAATGCATACTTCATTCTCATTTTCATGGTATTTGGTAATTTCCTCTTAACCTCAAATATACCTTTAGCATTTATTGCTACATTTCTTGAAAATGATGATTCTTCATTTTCTCAGAAGTTTTCCAAATTTTCATATTTATTCTAAAATCAAAACTCCGCAAATATCGAGACAAGAGAGCATATTCTCTACAAGTAAATAATTGAACAGAATTCATTGAATCAGTGAAGCAGTGAATTTTAGAGGTCAAAACTTCATTACTCTGCTCTAAACTTATCTAAAACGAAGCTTACCGAGTATAAACACCCTAGTACAAAGCTACAACAAGAAAAGCCTGGTTAGCTCAATCGGTAGAGCGTTTGACTCTTATGCAGGACATCAAAAGGTTACGGGTTCGACCCCCGTATCGGGCTTTCTTTTTGCCTCTTTGACATCCATTTAAATAGTTGGACTGATTCTGCAGAAAATAAAGCCGGAAATGCGAACACTCCAGAGTGCATGCCATTTAGAGGCACCAATTCCCTTTTGCCATCCTGATTTTTCCATGCACCATAATTAAAATGAATACTCATTACTCTGCCAAAATGACACCAATTCTGCTTCAAATTTCCCAAAAAGGCTCCTTCAAACTTCTGACCAATTAGAGCTGTCTCAAGTCTCCTCCAACCATTCCACCACCTCTTTCCAGTCAAACCCTTCTACCTCAGATCTAAGTCAATTCTCCTGCACACAAGATCACGTGGCGACTTCTTCTTCAAATGTTGATGAGTTTTACCAATGCATTTCACACGTCAACATGTCTGAACAAAGAGTTGAATCCGACGCAGCTGAGTTGCTTTCATCGCTCTCCATCAACAAGGACAAGGTGGAAGCTTCAACTCCCGCTGAAGAACCAAAAAAACAGACTGAAACCACCACAGAACAGCCAGAAGCCACCAAGGCGCCAGAGCCCGAACCCAAAGCTGAAGAAGCCAAGACAGACAAGCAAGATGACAAGAAGACCCAGTCTAACTTGATTGACTCCACATATGAAGTGAAGGTCAAGTTGGCCGATTTACAAGCCGACCCCAACTCGCCATTATTCTCCGTCAAGTCCTTCGAGGAGTTGGGTTTGAAACCAGAATTACTCAAGGGTTTGTACGCCATGAAGTTCAACAAGCCATCCAAGATTCAAGAAAAAGCATTGCCTTTGTTGATTTCCAACCCTCCAAGAAACATGATTGGTCAATCCCAATCCGGTACTGGTAAGACCGCCGCCTTCTCTTTAACCATGTTGTCTAGAGTCGATGAAACTGCCAACTATCCACAATGTCTCTGTTTGGCACCTACAAGAGAATTGGCCAGACAAACCACCGAGGTGATCCAAACCATGGGCAAATTCACCAAGATCACTCTGCAATTGATTGTCCCTGATTCGTTCGAGAAAGGCGTCAAGATCAACAGCCATGTTCTTGTGGGTACCCCCGGTGTGATCATGGACCTCTTGAGAAGAAAGCTCTTGGATGTTTCTCGCCTCAAGGTTTTCGTTTTGGACGAGGCCGACAACATGTTGGACGCCCAAAGTTTGGGAGACCAATGTATCCGTATCAAGAAAGTGCTACCAAAAACTGCCCAACTCGTGTTGTTTTCCGCCACTTTCGACGACAAAGTCAGAACATACGCCGAGAAATTCGTTCCTAATGCCAACTCCCTCGAGTTGAAGCACGAAGAACTTAATGTCGATGCCATTAAGCAGTTGTACATGGACTGCAAAGACGAAAACCACAAATTCGAGGTCTTGTGCGAGTTGTACGGTTTATTGACCATTGGTTCTTCGATCATTTTCGTGGAAAAGAAGACCACTGCAGACATTTTGTACAAGAAAATGATGGAAGAGGGCCACACCTGTTCCATTCTTCATGGTAACTTAGAAACAAGTGAGAGAGATAGATTGATAGATGATTTCAGAGAGGGTAGATCCAAGGTTTTGATTACAACCAATGTCTTAGCTAGAGGTATTGACATTGCATCCGTTTCTATGGTGGTCAACTACGACTTGCCTGTCGACAAATTTGGCAAGGCTGACCCATCCACTTACTTGCACAGAATTGGAAGAACAGGAAGATTTGGCAGAGTTGGTGTTGCCATTTCCCTTGTCCACAGCGAGAAGTCTTATGCGGTTTTGAACGATATCAGAACTTACTTCGGAGGAATTACGATGACCAGAATTCCAACCGATGACTGGGACGAGGTTGAGAAGATTGTTAAGAAAGTAATTAAGAGTTAAGAGTTAATGTACGAGTACAATGTATTGGCGCCATAACAGGGCCATTTTATTACATGATTACATGTTACAACTAGTAGTTTATTGTCTGAATAGATTCACAAATCATCCAGCATTACATACTTATTTCAGTAATTGAATGATTCCAAAGTTTGTTAAGTATACTGGTATCATAACTCCATACTTTTTCCTGAGCTCTTCTGTTTTGGTTATCCTAATCACTAACCTTGTGAGTTTTGGTTTGACTTCTTCAGACTAACCATTCCTTGATTTTCCTAGATTTTCTTTGATTTTCTTTACTTGATTTTATTCGATTTCGTGCTACTTCGCTACTTTCCTTAGATTAATCACACATTACAGTGTGAAGATTTAACATATTTCTTATACAATATACATATTTTCGGTAGACAACCTCGTATTTTATTCAATTACTTTGTAGAAGATTCCTCAATTGCCTTTTAAATACTTTATAATACCCGGTGATTACTTTATCAAACCGTGTTCCTACTTGAAATTACTACACTTCTCCTCTTCACGAGCCACATATCGCATCATTAGTATATACATTTCGATACTGCCATGAACTATTTACACTCTAGTAGCTATTTATGAACTGCTTGGTTCTAACAGGCAATCTCTTGGACACCACGTCCCAGTCGATACACTCCCACACATTCTCGAGGTATTTCTGCTTGCCAAACACACCGTAGTCCAAAAGATAGTTTCTCATGGATGCATCGATGGCCAACACTGGCAACAACTTCTTGTCGTTGTACAATGTGTTGAACTCGGCCTCTTCTGTGGAGCCCAAGGTCAATCTGTCGATCTCCAGCTCCAATTGCTCTATTTCTTGCACGACTTCTTCCTGATGCTCTTGGTCCTGGTTCTCGATTCTTTCTCTTTCAAGTCTCTTGTTCTTCAAGGCGGCCAACTTGGCCTCCTTCTGCAACAGATCGCAATAGCACACTTCTGAACTCCAGA
>JAJMBP010000026.1:0-128300 GCA_030565345.1 Suhomyces coccinellae | reverse complement strand
GTCGTCCACCACGCCCGAGTTGTAGGTGTTGACAATGGCCAAGTTGTTGGAGACGGGCTCTTTGGTGGCACCTGGTTCGGTGATGCTGGGCGACTGCTTCAAGATATTCTGGCTCAAGTTGCTCTCGGCAACCAACCACACCAAACCGTCACCTTTGATGCCCTTGGCCGAGTTGAGCAACAAGTTTCTGAACTCGTCGATGGATCCAAACGACGCTTCCAACCATTCCTTCAAGGTTTCGTCACCGGGAACGTTGCTGTAGGTGGCGCTGCCGGTCTTCAACAAGTCGTGGGCCTGTCCCTGGACCAAGGCCTGGCCGTTGGGGTTCTCTTTCAAGCTCTCCAAGAAGAACTGGAGGTTGTACAACAAGGATCCGTAGGAGTAGATGCCGTAGTGCTCTTGCTTGTGGATGGTTTGCGATATGATGTCCAAGAGGTTATTTGAGTGGGCAGCGTTTTCGGGGCTGGAGGCGCTGGCATGATCCAACGATTGGTTCAAGCCTTCCACCAACTGCTGGCCTCTTTGGAACCACAACTGCTCGACAGTGGATGATGAGAACAATCCCTTGAAATCTTGCTGGCTGGACTTGACCGCGTCCAAAGTCGAGATGGTGGGCAACTTGAACGACACGTGTCTGAGTGCCTGAAGAGACACGGCTGGTCTCCGGGCGGTTCTGGCTACTCTGTACATGGTGGAGTGGAGTTGGTGGTGGTAGTTGGTGAAAAATTTTGGCCATCACGTGGATATAGTGCACTATGGAGAATAGAGAGGTATCAGAGACTAAGAGGTGATATAGAGAGCAAGGGTAGAGAAACGGCAAAGGAGAGCAATCGGAACCGTTCATAATTGGGGGATTCTCAATATGAACTTTCTAACATAGATGAACTTGTCATAATTAATTTCAGCTATAGTTACAATAAATTGGAAGTGAAGTCGCAAATGTATTAGTAGGCGCAAATCTGGAAATATAGTAGGAAATTACTGGAACTATAGTAATACCTTACTGAAACTGTAGTCAACACCCAGAGCAATATCAATCTTGATAAGTATTTCACGAGTTGAACATTTTCACCATTTGAATTGTCTCGATTAATTGGAAATGAAATCAATCAATGTGCACCATATTCAGTTGATTTGACTTTGATAATTTCACTGTCTTCGCATAACCTCGACTGTAGTCAACAATTCCTGGCTATTTACCTATTCTCGGCAAGTTTGGGGTCAAATACTCGTCGCTTTTGCCGAATATTAGTATTCGTGCTATTCCGACTCCCCATAATTCCTACGCATTCTACTCCAAAACACTCAATTAAATACAAATCATACAAAGAAGAACAAGACCATTGTGGTTGGTATGGCCAGCAAAAAACCAGAAATTAGAACGTTTGTCTATTAATGTCAGAAGGATCAAGCAGCAGACGGATCCACCCCTTGAATGCGATGGCGGAAGTAGCGAGGTATTATGTGAACTGCCCGGCCCCGCCAGCTTACCTTCTAACCTTCAAACTTTTGACTCTTCTCAACAACGACGAGCCGGCGCCCATGCTGGGAGGCGCGAGGTCGTCCGACGTCTCCACGTTGCCCAACGAGCCTCTTCTGGTGGGCTCAGGCGAGAACGACGCGTCGTTGGAATTTCTTCTGGTGCTGTTTTCGCTGCTGGCGTTGCGCAATCTCTGGACAAGCGACTTCTTTCTGCCGAGTCCGCCGGAAGCGGGAGGACTCAACAACTCGGAGTCGGCGAGCTTGGGCGCGGGGGCGCCGTCGATAAATGTGGACGAGCCTAAGCCGGCGGTGGAGGGTCCGTGAACGGGCTCAGACTTGGTGTTGGAGGCAAAGTTGACTACCGAGGGGTTGGAGCTGAGGTCGCCCGGGCCTGGGCGGCGCACGGGCTCTTCGGTGGTCTCGTACGTCTTGGTGACGGCGGAGTCCTTGGGTTTTATCTTGAGTGAGGTTCTTCTGCCCACGATCTCATTGCGGTCCTCTTCGAACTGGCCGAAGGCCAAGTTCATCTGCTGGTTCTTGTCGGTTCCACCGTAGCCCTGGATACTGCTGTTGGGTCCGTCGGGCGCGTAGGCCTTGACGGGCGCGCTTTTGGCGTTCTTGTTTCTGTGAGGGGTGCAGGCGTCGAAGGGCCCGTCGTGGTGAAAGCCGCCGCCAAAGAAGCCGGTCACGTCGAGCTTGTCGATGGTGTCCAAGTTCTTGGCCTTGACGGGCTCAACCTTCTTCAGCAGCTTACTGCGGGACGACCGGTGGCCGCCGGAGGAGCGGTGGCGCGACCCCGACGATGACAGGCCCTTTTCTCGGGAGCTGCGGTGCCTGGACGAGGGCTCGGAGTGTGAGTGGGAGCGGTGCTGGCGGGAGGAGGAGGAGGACGACGAGCTCTTCTCTCGGGGGTAATCCTTTCTGGCGCTGTCGGAGCCGGCGGCCTCTTCGTAGGAAGGAGGAGCAAACGACTCAGTGGGCTTGGGGGGCCTTGCTGGTGGGGCACCGACGGGATTGAGCGCGGTTCTAGGGGGAGGAGGCGGGTCGCGGTGGTGGACGTAGGAGTCGGGCTCGTTGAGGGCGGCAGCAAACGGGTTGTTGGAGGACATCTTTCTGTGGGGTTAGTAAAGAAGACAGGGAAGGGAAAGGAAGGATAGTGGACCCTTGGCTAGGCGAGCAAAAGGCGGCGCAGTAGGCAGGAGCGCGCGTCAATTAGCCAGCGAGAAGAGAGTGAGGAGGGAGAGGCAGACAGACAGGACACAGGGAGACAGGAGTGCGGATAGGAGGTAGGAAAGATTGGGCGAGGCAGAACAATAAGCAAAGGAATAGGATTTGGGTTGGGTGCGTGTGAAGTTGCAGCGTTCTGTACGTTGTCAAGGGCGAGGGTTGTGTGTTTGTTATGTGGCAGTTGTTGAGGGTGGCCGTGGGTAGTGGAGATTGGCGGGAGTTCTTGTGAGTCGTGGTGCTGCGACATTCGTGACGTGGACTTGAGACGTGCGCGGGGGGAGGGAGGGGGCGTGACATCAACACCAGCCGCCAGACGGAAATGACCGTCACCGGCTTCGTTGGAACCGTCCAGTTCCATCTAGGTCTGGACCTGGATCGACGGGGTCAGCAGCAAGCGGAAACCCGCGCCTGGCAGTGGCGGAAGCACCGCCCCATGGTTGCCGTCCGAAGGTTCCAGACACGGCACGAGACATCACAGGGCTTAATTCGGCGTGATAGGAGAGCGGCGGGACCCGCGCGTCAGCCAGGGCTAAGTCCGGCGCCTCGGCGGCGTGCGTCCACCATCCGCTTGTGGTGGGGCCAGACTACCCAGCACTTTAGCAGCATGCGCGCAACGAGGCAGACAGACAGGTAGGGCGGGCGATGGTGTGCCAGGCGATCCCGTCCAGATCGCGCCGTTGCGCCCGTTTGGACGGGCAGGCCGAGCGCCGGGAACCATGGTGAGGCGAGGCGCCCGAGGCGCCAACAGGCTGGGAATGGTGGATGATCTGCTTACGGCGGGGGCGTGGATTGTGCGTGCGATGTTGAGGTCTCCTGTACTGCGTCAAAATGATCTGTCTCTTCTAATCCGCGTGAAGTCTATTATTCTTTCTCCTCTGCGTGAAGTCTATTCTCTGTGTTCTGCCTATTTTCTTAGTATGCTCTTGTGGTCTGTTCGTGTGCTGTAGTGCTGTCTTAGTCTTCTCTTCTCTTCTGTGTTCTTAGTATGGTCTATTCTCTCTGTTCTGTTCTGTTCTGTTCTGTTCTCTCTGTATGGGATGGTCTATTCTCTCAGGATGCTCGCTGCGGGTTTTGCTCGCTGATCAGATCCTAGGGTCAATAAGGGTCAATACGTACCTATTGTAGTTGACACTGCTGTCGCTGCCGGTCCTCACGGGCTTGGGAGGAAACGCCGGCAGAGGGAGCGCACCATGGGCCTTGACAGGACTGAAGCGCGCCGCCATGTTGACGGGCTGGTATGGCTTGTCGTCGTCATCCTCCTCCTCGAGGAGCTGCTTGTTCTTCTCCACCCAGTCGTCGAAGCTGGAGTGGCGCTCGAGCGAGTGGCTCGACAAGTTGGACAACTTGGGTGGCTCGAACTTGGGGCCGGCGTTGCCCGAGGCCGAGGCGCCGGGCGCAACATGCTGTCTGAACGGGTTGTTGGAGGACAAGCGTCTCAACGAGTCGGTAGACGCGTAGGCGTTGGAGGGCTGTTGGTACATGGGCCGTCGGGACTAGGACTGTGAGGCGATACGACGTCGATACAAGTGCAGGCCGGGGACGGGGACGAGGGGCGTGCTACCGAGATACCGTGCTGGGGTCGAGGGAGGACACAGGCCGGTGGGGGAGGACGGAAAACAAGTAGTGAATCAAATGTGAAAAAAACCGTCTCACTAGAAACCGTGGGAGGAATAGTGCGCACCAGGCAGGCAGATGAGAGTGGGGGTGGCGGTAGTGCACTAGTGAGAGAGGAGAGGAGCAGGAGGCGAACAATAGGGTAGACGGGAAGAGGGAGAGGGCGAGGGAGGGAGGAGAGAGGCTGTGGAGAAATAGAGCCAAAGGAATATAATAGAATAGAATCCATGGCATTCGGGGAATTAAATGGCAGGAATGTATCAAGCTAAGGCTAGCATTTGGGCCTATTTGGTGGGTAGGGCTGGAGGTAGTAGTGGGCCATCGACGAGTTAGCGAGTGCCGGCCGTGGAACTAAGGAGAACACGGGCCGTCGCTAGAAACTCGACGAGACCACAGAGTTGCACCACCTTCGGTAGTGACGCCTCGGGGCCATGGCAGAGTCACTCCAGGCCATCCTCCTGAGCCTTACCCTCTGGAGCCCCCGTTCCACCTGCTCTAGACGAAAATTGCCGAGTGATTGGCGAGCCGTGGTGGAATGCGATTGTTCGTAGGAGGGGAACTGGACTGGGGAGCGGCAGGGCGTCGCCGTAGCGAATGCATATATATATCCAGCTCTCTCCACAACCAGGACGCTTTCCGTAATGACAACGGTATGTATGTTCTCGCTGGACTGGACGTCTTGATGGCTCTTGACAGTGTCGGGGCTGTGGTGCCCGAGCTACAGCCCCTGGCCAGGGCCAGGGCCATATGGCTTAGACTGGGAGACGCGTCGGTTCCATCGACAGAAACGCACCATTTCACTTTGGAACACTGTGCTCGTCTTCATGCACAATTGACTTGCCTCTACGATAGTAGCATCGGAAGAGAGAGGAAGAGAGGGAGAGATACAGTAGCGGCTTGATAGAATAGATAGAATAGGGTCAGAGAGGGAGGAAGGAACGTCAGTAGCGACATGATAGAATAGGACTGCCGGAATTAGTGAGAGGGCGACATTCCAAGTGCCTTTCGGCTTTCTTGACGTAATTGGCATGGCACGTCGTGAAATGTCATGTCATGTCATGTCTTCACTTCGATTGTGTTTTTTTTTTGCTCTTCTCTGTTCCTCTCCTTTCCTTCTCTCACACTCTCTCATTAGACTCGCTAACACCTCCATCCCCCCTAATGTGCCTACATGCCACGTCACATGGCTATATTCTTTTTGCAGTATTAGGTGATTAATTATACTCGCTAATTTCACAAGGAATAGGTACAAAACAACTACAAGGAGGACCCGCCCTCCGCCCCAGGCCAAGGGCAGCTAACCGACAAGATTGTGTCAATGTGTCTAAACTGGACAAACTCAATCTTCATACTCAAATTTCATCCTCCATGTTTGACAGGACTGGACCAGGGGCATGTCTAAACTATGTCAAACGCCAACGTCAAACAATAACAGCGGAGATCCACGCCTCTTGTTTGTCATGAAACTTCGAGCCTTTTGAAGCACAAAGCCCCCCAGGGGCATTGTGTCAAGAAGACAAGCAGTTTATTAAGGCCGTGGCGGCGGTGGTACCACCACGAAAACTCCCATCGCCCTTCTGTGTAGTCGTGGGCAAAGGTAATCATATAGGACTCCGTCATTCCACTCCATCGCCTCTCGATCTGGAAAAATTAGTGCGATCTTGCAGATTGTCGTAATGAAACATCTGCTGGTTTAGAAAGAACTCCAGGTCCAATCTGAAACCTCGTGAACTGAGCTCTTGCGATTTATGCCCAGAAGATCTCCCACCACTGGTTGCATCAGTGGTCTTCGTTGCAGCTGTGGCCGCGAGGGAACCTCCCCAAGCATGGTATTCACGTACGGGTTCTCTATGAAGACGTAGGGAAATCGCTGCAACATTGGCGTGGTCTTGTCATCCTGCTCCTCAGCATTTTGATTGAGATCGAGCACAAGATTCTTGAAGATTTCACCGCAATTCTTGCACACTTTGAAAAGCTTGTAGTTCAGGGGGTCTGCAATGAGAGCCACTTGTGCCGCCTCTGCGCTTTCCCCCAGATGAGCCTCTAGGTGTTTGAATATTGGTATGATGAAACGGGCATTCTGGTCCAATAGGATGCCGTTGCCCATGAACTTCCCTCTAGGGGTGACATATATGCGCGTGGTCACCTCGAACTTGAGAGCATCGTCGGTATCATTCTGAATTAGGCAGCTATCACAGTAGATGAACCCACAAAATCGGCAATGATGTCTTCTCCGGGGACCCGACATATGAGAAGATCCCATGCCTGGGCCAGCTCCTGATTTGTTCTCATCCTCCTTCATGCCGTCGAAAAAGGTCAAGAAGAGCGAAACTATCGAGTTCCCAAACGACTTGAAGCATTGCATGCAATGATTAGTGTAATTATTAGGCTTCCAGTGCATATGGGTGGGCTCGATGGTGAAGGCCTGCGGAGGCAATTGATATTGGTCTGCATCGTCCATTGAATGCGAATCATCTTCAGTCATTGAGACTTCTGCACACTCAGGTAGCACGGGCGAACTGACGGTATAAATGGAGTTTTTGGGGAGCCCGCTGCCCGAGCTCACCACTGACTTGAGGTCTGAGTTGGGGTTGTTGGAGGACGGTGGCTCGGTGACGATGGGGCGGAGCACTGCCGGAGTACTGAGGGGCTTTTTCATCTGGTAAAATTGGCTAAATCCGCCAGGGAGCATTGAGGGGGTTGTGTCCAAGGGAGTGTGCACCGACTCCAGGGATGTGGAGGAGGCAGATGGTGATGCAATCTCTGGTCTGGAGCTGCGGCGATTGTTCTTGTACTGTTGTTGGCCGTGCAGGCTCTTGATTGGGGAGCCGGATTGCATGTAGTTGGGGTTATGGGCGAGTCCAAGCAGACGGTCCTTGCGGAGGTTCTGGGAGTCTGCTCTGGCATTCTCGTTGATGAAGGATGCGATATTGCGACTGAGCTGCGCCTGCTGGAGGTTCTTCTCGTAGATATAATTGTTGACGACGTATTCCCGCAAGAGCTTGAAGTTCTCGTCCTGGGAGGAGCCAGTCTCGGCCCTGGACTCGGCGAGGTCCACCGGCATGGAAAAACGCCGGAGTGGCTGGGAAAGGTCGAAGATGGCGGGCCTGTAGTCGTCCTTGGGCATTTCGGTGCCCTTTTCGGCGGGCTTGTCGGTCACTAGGGACGCCCTGGAGCTTCCCTCACTCTTGGAGCTGCGGTCGCTGCGGGAACTGCGGTCAGTCCGGACGCTTCTATCGCTTCTATCGCTGCAGTGGGTGCTGAGCGAGGGCCGTGCGGCCCTGGCCTTGGCGCTGGCGCTGGAGTTGGTGTAGGTGTAGTAGTTCATGTTGTTCATGCGTGGAAAGCGGATCTGCTCGTCGTAGTTGACGTCCCTGAAGCGGTCGGTGGCCGACAACGAGGAGTCGGGCGGGCTGCGTGACACGGTGGACTTGCGGGAGGAGATTGACGGGAGGATGCTGGAGATCTGGGAGTGGAACGTGGACTTGGGATCGTCCTTGTCGGACAGAGCGCTGCTACTGCAGCGGTGCAAGTACTCGTAGACGGGGCGCTTGGAGAAGGAGAACGGCGCAAGGTCGGGTGCCTGGTGGTGGGATTTGGGGATATCGGCCGAGTGGGCCGGTGGCGGGTCGCTCTGGCGGTCTTGGGGCACATTTGCTGCTTCGGCGGCGCCCACCACCACGGCTGGAATCACGGCGGAGGTGGCGATTGTGGTGGAGGTTTCGGTCATTATGGGACCAGACGGGGCTAGACGGGACTAGGAGGGATGGCCAGGAATAGGGGCTCACTTGGCAGGCGAAAACAGAGGCAGAACAGGCCGTTGGTGTAGAGATCAACAGAAAGAAGGTCGCAGTTTCCAGCAACAAATATCGAGACACTCCTCAGAGAATAATATTGCAATATAAAAGGGCTTATCTGGGAGCACTCCACATGGAGCCACGTGATCTCGATGGAGATAACAATAAGAACCGCCGGATCTTATTGGTCCATGGGGCGGAGAGTGCAGGCAGGCCAGGGGTTGGGGGCCCAGAAGCACGAGATGGGCCTGGTTGCGAGAATTGGCCAGATGAGATAAGACACAGGTCTGGGAATTGGGTCGGAGGGTGAGGACCTGGAGAATGCCTGATCAAGGAGGGAATCTACTGGAAGGTGTAGAAGGAGGTATACGAAGAGAACAATGAGCAAAGGCGGTCTTAGAAGAGCCGATCTAGTTGCTCTTGATGGATACAGCGATCAGAAATTATGGAAGGAGTCAGATGAGGCGGTTTAGATTTGAGAGAATGATATTAATTAGAGGTGGATATTAATTACATGGTAGACATTAGATTTTAGCGGATGGACATCAGGGAAAATAGGGATGGAAGCAACTGCATTAGAGATGGATGAAGCAAGGAAATGATGTAAGGGAATGGCAGAACCGTGGTTATAGAAACAAGCACTTGGAAGGACAAATTATCAAGAGCTTTGAAAAACTAGAGGAAGTAGTCAGAAGTGTGGGAGTTGGAGATGCAGATTTACACTGTACAGGGCCGACGTCCACCCTGAACAGGCTGGATTTTGTGCCAGCTTATGGTTGAAAATACGGAAGGAGCCGGGTGAAAAATATGCAACGAAGTGTCCCAATACAGACATGGAAAACATTGCTTGTGGAGGAGTGGCTGATTCTAGAAGCCATACTGTCCATTACTGGAAATTACCACTAGGTGCATTGCAAGATCCATAGCCCAGCGGTTGATAGGAAGACTGTTGTGTCCATTATGGTCTCTCATTGAAGATTGCAGTCGCAATACAGTTTCAGCAATAGCACAATATAGACAGCAGTGCTACCATTGACCTTCATATGCCAGAATTGAAGCAGAGATATACTGCAATCTGACACGAAGAACAGAACTGCAAGTTAATAGCTAACATCAACCCGAAGCCTCGCTAGAAAAGCTTGAAATTTATGAAGATACTTTGGTTCTCGAATTTCACAGTAGATTTCTGGGTGTCAGATCTCGAACTATTACAAAAGTGAAACCTCACCTGAAAGTTAGCCGAACCATGCACCAGGCATCAATATAAGTATCAAGTGCCCCCCGCATCAACAGGACCGAAAAGTCTCATTAGCCACAGTTATAGACATGTGGGGCCTCACTCTTTCAATCGTCAAACTGCCCATGTCTTTCTCTGTCTATGTCGCCAAATTGTTATGACTGCCAAATCTGAAACTCAGCTGATACTTACAGGCTAGTTCACAGTCTAGCTCAAGAACCACAATTACCATCTTTTCCGGACAGCAATCCACTTTGATAGCGCATCCACCTTCTCTCCCTCTCTATTTCATGCGTAATATTCACAGAACTAATACAATCCATAGTTTCCATTCGATCTCAGCATTCACTTGGCCACGAGAATAAAACTACCTTTATACACGAGCTCAAATGCACAGAATCCACACACAATACGGATGTGGCTAGGGACTAGACGGCGGTTTGGTCCATTGAGCCCCGATAGGGACCCCTACTCAGATGGAACTTTGTGGCAAAGCTTATGGAATTGGGGCAATATGGGGCAATATGGCATGGCAAGAGAGGGCAAAAAGGCAATTGGGATATACGGAAAAGGGCAATATCAGAACTGGGCGTTGAAATGCAGACAATCCACACCATAGTCTGGAATGAAGGGAATAGCAAGAGGACAATGTAGAGGACGTTTTTGGGCAGATGGCTGGCCCAATCAGCCTGTTCTGCTTCGTCTCGTGAGAGGGGAAGCCATGGTTAATTGGTCAGTATGATTCCCATGATTACTATGACTACTACGGCTGTTTCAGTCTGGATAGGAGCGCTCTTCTAAATTGGAGTCTGTGCATGGGGTGCTTCAGTCTTGCTTGACTTTCCGTTAAGTGTCTGCTCATTTCCAGAACCGTGTCTACGTATTGTCCTTTCTGGCCGTCGCTTGAGTGACGGTTGGGTTTGTGTATGTCGCTTGGGGTCTAGAGAGGAAATGTCGGGGTACTTCAGCCTCTGGTCATCTCTGTCTCCGACCCCACAGAGTCCCAACATCCCTAGTAGAGGAATTGGGACCAGACACTGGTCCCGGCCCAATTCTCATACACTAACTGAAGCGTGGCTTCAGGAGCGACTTGTAGAAGACGTTGACTGGACAAGGAAGTGAGATGACGTGGACGAAGACGAGATGGAACGGCGAGACAGAAGGGCCCCGAGTGGAACAGCACCACGGCTACTCCACTCAATGGCCTTCCAAAACACTCAATGGCCCACTCCAGCTCTCATCTTGACCCATGTCCACCAACAATCGCCAATCACAAGCTCACCAAACAAGTAAACAAACACACCACCACACGCGGCTTCCGGGCCTTCCCGACCCTGGGCCCTACATCTTCTGTTCTGTTCATATATTAATACACTTCTGCGGTATACATCTAGCCCTTGAAGGTGATGTACAAGGCGTAGAGAGCTCCTGGGAACCAAGCACAGATACACAAGACAATGTCAATCCAGAAGGAAGCTCCAAAACCGTCCTTCAAGAAAACAGCCAAGGGAGGCAAGAAAATAGACAAGATGACACCAACGATTTTTTCGGAGTCCATGGTGTTCGAGTGGTTGACCTGGGGGTAGTTTTAGTAAAGGTGGATGAAGAGGAAATTCGAGGGGGACAATTTGAATGCGGTGCAATCCAACACTATTTAAACCGGAGTTAGTGCCCTGCTAATATTCTCGGCTTTCTCAAAGCGTCGCATTTGCCTGCGTGCCAGGTGGCGCCGTTTGTGTAACCTGGTCCGTTTAGGGCAACAAAGGCCTCCACAAGGGCAAACTGAGTGACGATGAGGGCCACCTGCCGCGGGTGCCGTCGGGAGGCACTTTGGGGTCATTGCCCGCCACGGCTGCCACTCGGGGCTAACTGGGGATGCTTCGGCAGGCACACGGACGTCATCTCGGTGCAGCAACTGGTGTTCGGAGTGTTCTGGCTTTGCATGACACCGAAGGACCTTGTTGGAAGCACCAAAAAAAGTCTCTCGGGGGTGAGTCGAACACCCGATCTCAAGATATCTCTGAGTAATCATTACAGTCTCGCGCCTTAGCCAGCTTGGCCACCGAGAGGATTTCTTGTGAACAACGGGGGAAAGGGGCTCAGGATGACGACCGACAGCAATTCAAGATGGTTCGGCTAGCGTAGACGGCGTCCACCAGGGCCAGGCATCTATTCTTAGGACATTGGTGGCCCGGGGTGCCGGCGGACGTGTCTCAAAGTCCTGCCAATGCGGATTTGTAGGGCGGTTGGCGTGATATTGGGTGCATCAGGGCCAAAACTGGCGATTAGGGCGTCCCTGGAATCGCTGTAACCGGGTCCGTGGCCATGGGCAAAGCTTGGGCATGGAATGTGGGCTCAATGGACAGTAGTGTGGGAAGCTCTTAGTTCCATTTCGTGCCAGAGACTATACTCAAGCATCACTTTCTGCTGCAAGAGTAGCGACCCATGGAAAGGGCAACAATCAAGTGAAGAACTCGCTTAAAAGACCAACGAAAGCGAGATAGTGATTTCCAGTCCAGTACCATGACAGAGGCCTGTTTGATCACAGCCCAGTAGCCCGGCGTCTGCTGCTTTCTGGCTCGTATTGTCTTTTAGATAAAGAAACAGTTGCAACAAGTGCGCTTTTTGTACACGAAGAACTGATAAACAAGCACCACTTCCAGCTGCGCCCAAAAGTCACCAAGAGCTCCGATTCAACCCAATTTCCCCTTCAAACTCGCCAGACAGACCCACGGACTATTCCTACCATTGAAAAACATCAACTTCTCCAATTATATCACAACTTTACCCGCATTTTCCAGCACTGGCTATCTGAGTTCACTTGTTGCAACTCCACCAAGACAGCACTTCTGCTACACACCAGCACGCTCTGCCGTTCCGAAACTATACACCGGTGCTTTTAGGGCCGAGTCTACTCCGAATTATACTGATATCAAGGCCATTCCACCCCTTTCCTCCCATCTCCTAGCCGTCCACATTCCCCTCCAAACCAATCCCTTTGTTTGTTCCAGGGAATTGTTTCCAGTTCCATCAACCCGTGTGGAGACACTTCCGAGGAACTACACAGAGCCAATGGCGCTGGGTCCTGTTGCCGTGGACTCACGCCACTCTCACTACATCGTCCACTTCACCCCAACGGGGCCGTCTTGCGCCTCTGACACCGAAATGTCACAAACAACCTAACCTAGATTAGATCCGTATTGGTGTTTTGGCGGGGTCATGGATGAAAAAGGGCCTGTGAAGTTGGGCTACCTGTCATAGTTGGAAAACAATAGAAACCAAACAGGGCATCGATCGGAGCCTAGCAGACCATAGAAATTGTTCAACTCCGTGCCCATCCGTGTCAAGCCGACCTTTTCTTCACCCCGTTAAATAAGCTTTGCCGTCCGCGAAGAGGGCAGTTGATCCTCGGAATAAACTTTGAAGTGTGTATAGGCAAAAAAGTGGGGTAGCGGTGTATATATGCCACTTAGATCCGACACACCCTACTCCTTACAGAGAATATCCCCAATGACAAACCAATTTGTTACCAAGAATACCGTGGCATCGTTTGCGGGCCCCAATCCAGCAGAGGCAGTGGCCGAGGAGAGAAGCCACACCAACTTCAACCTCACCAAGATGCACCAGTTTCTCGAAGGAAACCCAGCCAAGGCTGCGCACGTTCTCAGAATCTACAAGGCCTTGGAAAGAGACGTGATCTTGCAAAGCAACACTGCCCATTACGACAACACCAAGGAACAGGACAGAGAATTGACTGCCTTGAGAATTGCTCGTATGGCTCAGTACAAGGAACTCGAAACCAATAAGCAGTTCTTCAGAAGATTAGGCTTGCTCACTGTGTATGACGGTTCTGCGGGTATCAGAATGGCCGTTAACTTGGGATTATTTTTGAATGGTATTCGTGGTAATGGTACCCAGGAACAATTCAAGTACTGGTGCAACACCAAGGAGGCCGGAATCATGAAGCAAATGTACGGTTGTTTCGGTATGACTGAATTGGCTCACGGTTCCAATGTTGCAGGCGTAGAAACTACTGCCACTTTTGATGAGGAAACCGACGAGTTCATCATTGATACTCCACACATCGGTGCTACCAAGTGGTGGATTGGAGGTGCCGCTCACTCATCTACCCACAGTGTTGTGTATGCTAGACTCATCGTCAAGGGCAAGGATTACGGTGTGAAGACTTTTGTTGTTCCATTGAGAGACTCCAACCACAACTTGAACCCAGGTGTGAGTGTTGGTGACATTGGTGCCAAGATGGGAAGACAAGGTATTGACAACGGTTGGATTCAATTTTCTGACGTTAGAATCCCAAGATTCTTCATGTTGCAAAAATGGTGTAAGGTTACCAGAGAAGGAAAGGTTACCTTGCCACCTTTGGAACAATTGTCTTACATCTCCCTTCTCGAAGGCAGAGTCAACATGGCCGTCGATTCGTACAGAATTGGTGCTAGATTTTCCACCATTGCTATCAGATATGGTATTGGAAGAAGACAATTCAAGCAAGATGAAGGTGATGATCTTGAAAAGAAGCTCTTGGATTACCCATTACACCAGAAGAGATTGCTTCCTAATTTGGCCTTGACTTATGCTATGGCAGTTGGTACTGACCGTTTGGAAGTCCAACATGAAACTATTGTTGAAGGTTTAGAAGAAGCCCTTATCAAGAATGACAAACAAAAGATTGGTGAATTTATTTTGGGTACCAAGTCGTTGTTTGTAGACTCTGGTTCCTTGAAGTCCACATTGACTTGGTTGGGAGGAGAATTGATTGAAGAAGCAAGACAATCTTGCGGTGGTCACGGTTACTCCTCTTACAACGGTTTCGGTAAGGCCTACAATGACTGGGCTGTCCAATGTACCTGGGAAGGTGACAACAATGTGTTGGCCATGTCTGCTGGTAAGACTATTATGAACAACATTCTGCAAATTATCTACAAGAAAAAGCCAATTGATCCCAAATCTACTTTTGCTTTCCTCAATGACTCCGAAGAGCTCCTGAATTCGGGAACCATTATTAAGTCCCAGGAAGACTTCAAGGATATCGCAAAGGTCAAGAGAGCTGTGGAGGCTGTTATTGTCAGATACGGTCTTGACAACCTTAAGTTGTTGAAGAATTTCAAGGGTAACTGGGATGCTATTGGAGCACAGAGAGTCGAGTTGTCCAAATTGAGAGCCCACCACTACTTGTTGGAATCTCTTGTCAGAAAGATCGAAACTGTGAAGTCCGAAGACATTTACCCTCAATTGGTGAACATTCTTCACTTGTACTATGCCACCTCTATTTTCTCTGCCTTTGGTGTGCACTTCTTGAGATTCGATGTTTTTGACCATGGCTTGGCCAAGTACGTCAACTCCACCTTCACCTCTGAAGCTTTGGCCAAGGTTAGACCATACGCGATTGGTTTGACCGACGCGTTCCAGCAACCAGACAACATGCTCAACTCCGCTATTGGTAACTACGACGGTAACATTTACGAGAACTATTTGCATACCGTTAAGGTTCAAAACCCACCATCGGCAACCAAGGCCCCATACTCTGCTGCTATGGAGGCTATGTTCAACAGAAGTAGTATTGAAGACAGAGAGAGAAATGAAAAGACTGGTGAAGCTGCCAAAATCTTGAGTTCTTAATCGCGAATACGACAAGCACGATCCAATATACGAAAACTTTGAAACAATGTAGTTCAGAAAGCCAATCACAAGATTCCGTTTCATCAATTATGCAGAATATCTATTATGCGTAGTCGGAAAAAGGAGTTAGCCTGTAGAAATCAGCAGATGTAGCATGATTTGTCCAAATTTGAAAGCCGCTTCGCTTAACTTCGTATAAGCTACGTTTTATATCTACAATTATTCCAGAACTTGTTTAATTCACATGATATTATCGTAAATGATATTCCCAGACTTGTCAAAAACCTGGGATTTTATAACTAGTAATCCTCTTACTTAGACAAGATTTCAGCGGCTTCACCGGTCTTCTCGAATCTGTCTCTAGCATCAACGGAAGGTCTGTTCAACATGGCCTCCAAAGCAGCAGAGTATGGAGCCTTGGTTTCCGATGGTGGGTTTTGTTCCTTGACAATCTTGAAGTAGTTCTCGTACACGTTACCGTCGTACTTACCAATGGCAGCGTTGACGATCATGTCAGATTGCTGGAAGGAGTCGAGCAAGGTGGCAACGTGAGGTCTGATCGCAGTGTTCAACTCTGGGATGATCTCAGAGCTCAACTTGCTGACAAGAGAGGCTGGAAGAACGTTGAAGGTCAAGAAGGTACCGGAGAACTTGTCCAAAACGACGGTAGCAGCGAACAATCTACCCAAGTTGAGCAAGTATGGCTGGAGCTCCTTGTACTCAGTGGCCTCAACTTGCTTGACGAACTCGTCCAACAAGTAGTGGTAACACTTCAACTTGGAAATGGTAACCATGTCACCACCGACGTAGTCGAAGTTACCCTTTTGGGCCTTGACGGTCAAAGCACTTTGGTGGGCAATTCTGATGATACAGACCTCAAGACCACGGATGAAGGTCTTCAAGTCCAAGAGGTCAGCCTTGCTGTGCAAGATGGTCTTCTCACCGTTGGCACCGGTGAATTCCTTGGTCTCAGTAAGGAAGGCAGAGGAACCCTTAACGACCTTGTTTCTGTCGAGGACCTCAATGACGTGCTTGATCAATGGCTTACCAATGGAGACACCAAGAACATTGTTGTCACCTTCCCAGGTACATTGGACAGCCCAGTCATTGTAGGCCTTACCGAAACCGTTGTAAGAGGAGTAACCGTGACCACCACAGGCTTGTCTGCACTGGTCAATGGCCTCAAGAGCCAACCAGGTACAGGTGGACTTCATGGAACCAGAGTCAATGAACAAGGACTTCATGCCATCAATACTCTTCATGATACCCTCGTAGTCATCCTCCTCAACGGCAGCGTCCAAGTCAGACAAGGTGGACTCAATAGTTCTCTCGATCTTAAGAGCACCCTGGGACAAGACGTAGGCGGAAGCAAGGTAAGGGAACAATCTCTTCTGGTGCAATGGGTAGTCAATCAATTGAGTCTCCAAGACAGAGCTGTCGTCTTCAGCGTTGGCAGGCTTAAATTGTCTTCTGCAGATGGCGTATCTCAAAGCAATGGTGGACATTCTAGCACACATTCTGTAGGAGTCCATACACATCATGACTCTACCACCCAAAAGGGCAGAGTAGGACAATTGCTCCAATGGAGGCAAGGTGACCTCACCGTCTCTGGAGACCTTACACCACTTTTGCAACATGAAGAATCTTGGGATTCTAACAGAGGAGAATTGAATCCAACCGTTGTCAATACCGTCTCTACCCATCTTGGCACCAATGTCACCGACAGTGATACCTGGGTTCAAGTCGTGGTTGGAGTCTCTCAATGGGACAACGAAGGTCTTGACACCGTAGTCCTCGCCCTTGACAATCAATCTGGCGTAGACGGTACAGTGGGTGGCGGAGTGAGCAGCACCACCGATCCACCACTTGGTGGCACCAATGTGTGGGGTGTTGATGATGAACTCGTCCTCCTCCTGGTCGTAGGTGGCGGTGGTCTCCAAGCCGGCGACGTTGGAACCGTGGGCCAACTCGGTCATACCGAAACAACCGTAGATACCCTTAAGGTAGGCGGTCTCCTTGTTCAAGGCCCAGTAGTTCAACTGTTCCATGGTACCGTTACCACGGACACAGGAGATGAACAAACCGAGGTTGACACCGATTCTGGTGGAGGTTTGGGGGTCGAAGACACCGAGCATGGACAATCTTCTGTTGAAGTCGGAGAAGGACTCGCTCTCGAGGTATCTGGAGAGACGGTTAATTCTGACGGCGGTGAGCTCTCTTTGTTGGGCCTTGTTGAGGTCGTAGTAGGAGGCGTCGGCGGCCATGATGGGGTCTCTCTCCATCTGTTGGACGATCTGCTTGAGCAAGTTGGATCTTTCGACGGAACCCTCAAGGAAGTAGTTCATTCTGACGGGGTCGAAAGCGGCCTTGGCTCTCTCGATCTGGAGAGACGTCTGGGGGTCGGGACCCTGGGCGGTGCTGATGGTGTTCTTAACTATAGACATAACGGAGTGCGAAGGAAGAGAGGGACCTAGGCAGATGAGTATCGACTATCGAATGGGAAAAGAGAAATCTGGGGCACCAGGGCCTTATATAGTTTTTGCGCCTGGTTTCTCCACAATTGGCGGTGCAGGTAGTGACGGATGTGAAGGTATCGCCGTCCTGCATGCGCCGGCCGAGCACCCGAAGCCGAGGTTAAGGGTGCAGATGGGGGGAAATCAATTTCAGCATGAGAATAAGAGATAGAGAGAAGGAAAGGGAAAGGGAGAAGGAAAGGGAGAGGGAAAGGGAGAAGGGAGAAGCTAGACTATAGGGTATAGAGAGTGTAGAGAGAATGTAGAGATATTACGGAGTGCCGAGCGTTGAAGCATGGAATATGGGGAGGGACTAGGGTAGAGTTGAGGGTGTGAGCAGAATGCGGACCGCAGGGCAATTCTGTAGGGAGGATCACACAGGCTCGCTGAAAAATAGCACGACGACGGCAGTTAGCGAGAATGGGGAGAATTGTTGAGGCCGACGTTGGATTACTGCATTTACCGACGCGCTGCTGCAATTCGTGGCAATTAAGGGTAAGTAGTGACAATTATTGACAGCTGTAGACAATTAGTGACAATTAGTGACAATTAGTGACAGTCCTGGACCATTACCGGCAATTACTGACAGTCCAAGACAGTTACTGACAGTCCGAGCCAGTATAGACCCTCGATCACGGAAGGGTTCTCAGGCACATACATACCCACACATTCACACGCTGTCAATCGCGTATCAATACAATTAGATACCACCAGAACAACCACCGCGGTCCTCCTCTCGCTATCTACACCATCTCTACCGACACCGGCTCCCTCCACCCACTGCCCCTCTGCCCCCAATTCCTCGCTACATTCTGAGTTGCCGGCGACGACTGAGGGGGACCCAGCGGAGGCCGGCACTTACCTAAAGTAGCCGAGGTCACCTTCGCGGCACTGTCGCCAGTGATTCTCATCAGGCCATGATGGTGGGAGCTTGAGCCGTGGTTGGATTCAGGACCCGAACCGCGGTGGTGGGAGATGCGCACAGGGGATTGTGGGGTCGGCATGTGATATGGGGCGTCACGTGGGAGGGGCGGAGGTGGGGCCAGATGCCGATAGACAGACTGTGAGACTACAGCGGTATGCTAAGAGGGCCTAAGAGGTGCCCAAAGGTGCTACAAAGGTGCCTAAGAGGTATATAGATTGCGCTTACCGCGGTGGTGGTGTTAGTACTTGCACGATGGAAACAGTCTGGCTCTTTTTCTCTTCTGATTTAATCATGTCAAGTATTTCGTATAGTCGGCGTTTTCTGAGTGCACGTTGATTGCTGCGGAAAATCCACCGGTCCAGCTCCTAGGAGCTGGACCACTGCTCCGACTTCTACTTTGGGCTCACGCTGGCACGTTTCGATGCATCCGTGATGCGCGTGCAGATGGCCCCGATTCGAAAGTCCCGTGAGATTTTCACCTTCTCTGCTTCAAGGTGCATCTGCTGTGACTGCAAATCCTCCAACGGTTCTGCAGTCGTTCCAGTAGATCTGCCAGTAGATTTCCAGTATCTTCCCAGTAGCTATATTACTTGTCGTTTCAGGAACTCCTGCTCTAGACAATGCATTCAGTATGGATTAAATCTGCTCCACGTAGCTCAATCACTATGGATTCAATCAGAATGGATTCATCAGTCGTTTCTCATTCGCCTGCTCTTCCTCTCCTTCAGTAGAGTACTCCATTTGTGCCCCTCCTCACACCGTGCTTGCTTCCGATACGTCCGCCGGCTATTGGTAGCTTCTCTGGCTTCTCGTGAATTTTTCACTCGGGCTTTACCGAAACCTTCACCCACACCCTGGCAGTTTTTGCACCTAAGCATATCCTCTAGCGTTCTTGGGCTGCAGGATCAGGTGATCTTCTCTCCAATGTGACCGTATCTCCACCGAAAGTTCCACTTCTCTTCCTCGGTAAGTGCCATCTGTACCACGCCATATTGTCCAGGGCCCTGTTCTGGCCAAGTCCCAGCCAGTGCTGGCCTTTAGCCGAACTGCTGTCTCTCCCATTTCCTAGTTAGGCTTCGCTCCAGCCTAATTGCATGAATACTTCCCATGCGATATTCCACTGGATATCCCACGTGATGATACGATGATACCCCACACATCGCTTCTTTCAAGATGGTATTTTCCACATGTCTTGTAAATCAATGTGCCCTGTTGATAACTTCACGTGCGCGCCTTGGAGTAGCTCGTGCTAATCTCCTCTTCCGGTACTATCATGGGAGAATGCACAGATTAGCACTGCGAGACCAGGGCATTGCCTCAGATGGATAATTTCTGAAATGGGACTGGTTTTTCATGTGCTTTTGAACCTGGCTTCGCCAGAGGGAATTCTTTCTGATTGTTGGGGCACGAAAGACCGTGAAATCTCATGCGTAAGAGTATATTTGGTAGGCTGAAATGAGCAGGAGGTAATAATAGCCGCAATCGAGTGAAACCTTGGAGCTTATCAGTTCCTGGAAAATAGTTGCACTAGGAAGTCTTATCAGTCGCTGGAATATTGGATAATTGGAAGAAAGTGCAATATATGATCCTGATTATAAATTAGCTCAAAGAAATGAAGCGTTAGTCTGTTGTAGAATCAGATGCATGCAGAGAAGCAAAATGTGTCTGGAAACTTGTTTTTTCACACCGGTTTGACGTAAATTCAGTTTTCTGGTAAATTTACATTTTCTTTATGAACCGACTACCTCGCCAATGTCAAACTGAGAACTTGTAATTTGATATATAACGATCCGATTTTCAGCTATCAGAGTATATGCCCTGCTCCGTATTGCAACTAGCCCTGGTAGGTGACTCTTTCAAGGAATCTAAGTCGATGAATGTCTAATTGTAATGCACAGCAATAATAGAGCCGTAGTTTTTCAGACGTAACAAGACTAGTATTAATTATAAATTTTTCATTAACATCAAGGCACTATTAATTAAAATATCTCTCTACTTCACAAGCTTATAATGTTCGTTTAGATTTAGTCTCTGGTGCTTTTCTTCCTTCCAGACCAATATTTGCTATTTATCTACTCTTTTCATTGCTGTCACCATTTTAGTTTGAACTATTCCAATTAATTTAAACCATATTACAATATCTCATATTCCATAATTTCGAAGTATCCTGGTAAAGACCAGAAATCCATGCTTCAAGACAGAAACGACATGACATCAACGGTTTCCTTCCACCTTTATCATCAGGTCGTGCACGACACAGGCTGCAGGCAATACTGACACCCCGATTTGCCGTCCCTTCCTTCTACTTCCCGGAATCAGACCTTTCGGCGCCTTCCTTGGCTCTACATCTCTTTACTTCACATTATAACTCTCATTCATTACTATGTACAAAGTGCAGTGCACTCCTGTCGATTACAACTGAGGAACCAACATGTCCATCAATGGGGACTGGATGAACGCAATACCGGCAATAAGGTAGGAGGCGTGGAGTCCGACGGTGAACAATGGACTGGAGGTGATCTTCTCGTAGGTGGATTGCACCTTGGGTTGTTGGACTTGGAATCTGGCAGACATTAGGTACTCACAGTTGGTGCTTCAACTTGGTTTTCAGGTCTTTCTTGAAAAACTTTCCGGCGTGCGTGCACCGAGCACGTGCCGCATTACATGTGACCTATACGGAACATCTCAACAGTCTGTTCTATACTGTTAACTATCTTCACCATCATGGCCTCTGTGGACGTTGAATTGGGCGTAACCGCCGCCACCACCTACTCCATTGCCGGCAAGCAGATCAAGTTCGACTCTGCCGCCGATATCCTGCCATATCTTGCCGAGTTGGACAAGTTGTCTGGTTTGACCAAGATCGACTTTTCCGGAAACACCATTGGTATCGAGGCCTCCAAGGCGTTGAGCGAGTCCTTGTTGAAGCACAAAGACTCGGTGGTCGAGATCAACTTCTCCGACTTGTACACCGGACGCTTGAACACCGAGATTCCCCAGTCGTTAGAGTTCTTGTTACCCGCTTTGCTCCAGTTCCTGAAGTTGAAGTTGGTCAACCTCAGCGACAACGCCTTCGGCTTGCAAACCATCGACCCCATCGAGGCTTACTTGGCCAAGGCCGTCACCATCGAGCATTTGATCCTTTCCAACAACGGTATGGGTCCTTTTGCCGGTGCCAGAATCGGAGGCTCGTTGTTCAAGTTGGCCGGCGCCAAAAAGGCCGCCAAGGTACCTTCGTTGAAGACCTTCATCTGTGGTAGAAACAGATTGGAAAATGGCTCCATCAACTATTTGTCCGTCGCCTTGAGAAATCACCAGGATTTGCAGGTGGTCAGATTGTACCAGAACGGTATCAGACCAGCCGGTGTGTCCAAGTTGATCGAGCAGGGATTGGCATTCAACAAGAAGTTGCAGGTGGTTGACTTGCAGGACAACACCATTACTACACCTGGTGCTATCAAATTGGCCGATACCTTGGGCTACTGGCCCGAGTTGGTGGAGTTGAACCTTAATGACTGTCTCTTGAAGAACAAGGGCTCGTTAAATGTGGTGGAGTCTTTGAATGCCGGAGCTCCCAAGGCCAACCTTGCAGTGTTGAAATTGCAATATAACGAGTTGGAGGCAGACAGTGTCAAGGTGCTTGTGGAGGCCATCAAGAACAAGTTGCCCAAATTGAGAGTTTTGGAGCTCAACGGTAATAGATTCGAGGAGGACTCTGAGTTGATTGAGAAGATCAATGACATCTTCGAAGAGAGAGGATTCGGAGAACTTGACGAGCTCGATGAGCTTGAAGAGATCGACAGCGATGAGGACGAAGACGACGACGAAGACGAGGAAGACAAGTTGGAAGAAGACCTCGACTTGAACGAATTGGAGGCTACTTTGGCTGGAAAGCTGGAGGAGGACAAGGACGCTTCTGTGGATGCCATTGCCAACGAATTGTCCAAGACTCACATCGAGTAATTGTATAGAATAGATAGTGCATAATTTCCGTGTAGTGATAAAATTGCCCAAGGCTACATACATTGTCAATGTATGGTTTTGCAGGCAATATGTGCCCACAGCTATGAATTAAGGAGTACGAACCAAAACAGCTATTTCATAAGGTCGAAATTAAAGCACACCCAAGTTCGTCAAATATTTTCATAAGTTTAGCAGAATAATACTATAAAAATACACAAAGGATTCTCCAATGTAATTTATGAGGCCAATCTACAAATTATGTGAATATATATGTACGTCTAGTAGACTGGCTTATCTTGTCCAATTGTACATATTTCAGTATTTCATAGTAATGCCAAACTCTATAAATCCAATTTGAGCCCGATTTCAGCCTTATTCCTTCCCCAACCACTAATTTTGACTATATAATTCAAACTAGCACCTCACATTACCTTGTAAAAATTCACAACTTTATTCTTTACATTATTCTTTACATTATTCTCCTCTGTTTTCTCTTCATCATTCTCGCCAAGAGTCTCACTAATAATCTACATATAATCGCGATCCACTCACACTCACTGCTCACTCCATACCCTCATGTCCTCCCTCTTCAAGCTCTCCATAAAGGGAATTAGGGCATTCGAGCCAGAGCAGGAGGAGACCATCCAGTTCGGGTTTCCTCTTACGCTTATTTGCGGCCAAAATGGAAGTGGAAAAACCACTATTATAGAGTGCTTGAAATATGCCACAACTGGAGACCTACCCCCAAACTCCAAGGGAGGAGCGTTTGTCAATGATCCAAGCTTGGCCGGAAGAACCAATGTGATAGGCCAGGTGAAATTGGCCTTCAGAAACGCCAATGGCAAGTCAATGATCACTACCAGAACCATCCAATTGAGTCGAAAGAAGAGCTCCAAGGCCGGCACCACTACAAACACGTTCAAGACCTTGGAAGGCCAATTGGTGATCATTGACAAGGGAAATAGAATCAGCATCTCATCCAAGAATGCAGAGTTGGACACACAGACCCCCATCTACCTCGGTGCTTCCAGAGCCATTCTTGACTACGTGATCTTTTGCCATCAAGACGACAGTTTATGGCCATTGAGTGAAGCTTCGGTGTTGAAAAAGAAGTTTGACGACATTTTTGAAGCTTCCAAATTTACCAAAGTGCTCGATAACTTGAAACTGATCAAGAAAGACATGACCGTGGATATCAAGATGCTCGATCAGACAGTTCAACACTTAAAAATCGATAAGGAGAGAGCAAAGAAAATCAAGGACCGTGTTCTGACCATGGAAGAGTCTTCGGAACGCTTAAGCGAACAGATCTCCACCATAAATATTGAAATAGATCGAAAGGAAAGAGAGGCCGACGACCTATTTTCCTTGAACCAGGACTTTCAGGGTATTCTCAGCGAGTATGACAGATTAACTCACGAAATCAAAGTCCGCAATGAACAAGTGGAGAGATTGAAGGGCTCTATCGATCTCTTGCCTTCTACGGACGAAGACTTGTTGCAGTTGCAACAGAACTTCGAAAAAGTCACCGCATCCAAGAAGGAAGAAGCATCAACATTACAACTGAAACTTCAGGATATAATTTTGAACCAATCATCAAAAACTAAGGATTATAACGAAGCAATTAGACTTGATGGTTATCTCAAATCAAAAGAATCAGACTATGGAGAGAAAGTTAAGCAATTAGAGAGTATCCTAGATGAAAATGACGACTTGTTGAATTTCCAAAGAACTTCGGATAATGCTGCCGACTTTAAATCCTATTTATCAATATTAGAGGAAGCAGAGATTGAACAACAAAATCAAGTTGAGGCAATCACGAACCAGGCACAACAGGAAGAAACCAACTTACAGAATATAATTCAAGATACCCAAAAGGAAATCACTAAATATGAACTGCAAAAGCAGTTTGAAGAACGCGACTTTAAAACCAAGAATGAAAAGATTTCAGAGTTGAAGGAATCTCTTATGGCTTCAAATGAAGTCTTTACAGAGCTCGAAGCAATGAAAGAAGAACTCGAGGATGCGAAGGAAAAGCTTGCAAAAAGAAAAGCCCTGAATGAAATTTCTCACCTTGAAATCGAGATTGAAAATGACAATACGGCTCTTTCCAAGTTAGATTTTGAGGTGGAAGAATTGAGTAAACGAATTGCTTCCAGTAACAGGCAATCTGAAACACGAACCAAGGTAAACTTTCAGAAAGAATTGCTTGACAAAAAACAAAAACAGTCCCAAATTTTAATTGATAAGGTCAAGGGTCCATTCAAAGAACTAGTGGGATCTGAGATGATACAAGATCCCCAGGACAAGAGTCTATCCAACGCTATGCATGAAAGTAACACCGGAATGCTAAAGTTATTGAATATTCAAAGAAAAGTTCAAGCTGAACTACAATTAAAGGAATCCATGATTGCATTAAAAACACAAGAAAAACTGGATTCTGAGGTTGAGGTTTCGAAATTGAAAGCAAAAATTTTGAAAGCTATCGAAGAAGATGAAATAAGTCAGTATGAGAGCGTGGTACAAGAACTTGAAGAGAGCTACAGAAATGTGCTTGAGGACATCAACACTTTTGAGGTGACCCGACAATTCAACATCACAGCAATAAAATTTGCAAATGACGAGAAGCAATGCTTATTATGCAAGCGTACTTTTGAGTCACTGGGACTTTCTCAATTCCTCATTGAGTTGGAAAAGAACGTTAGTAAGGATAGAGTTAAGGAAATTGAAGAACAAGCCCAAAGTATTAAGGGAGATTTGGAACAAGTTAAAGCAATAAATTCAGAAGTCTTGAAATATAGAGAATTGTCTAGTAAAGTTGCTGTTTTGAAGTCCGAAATCGAGGAGATCAAACCCCAAGTTGAACGTTTGAATTCAGAATATGTTGACTCCACCTCACAGGTTGATAAGCAAAAAGAGAGAATAACTCTTTTAGATAATCTTGGATCCGAGATTAATATTATTTGCAAGATAAGAAATGAATTGATAGATGTTCAAAAGACTTATGACGAACTTTCAGAAGAACTCAATGATTTTGGATCTATATCTCTTTCAATTTCAGATCTACAAAAAATGCAACAAACGAATAATAACAAGATTAAGGAGCTTCGTGTCGCTATTGCAGAGAAGAATGATATCAAACAAACTACACAACAGGATTTGTCAAGATTGGGAAATAAAGTCAAAGATATCCAATTATTAATCAGTAATAAGGAACACCAGATTTCAAATCTTGAAAATCAAAAGAAGCTTTTAGAAGAGCTTGAATCATCTGTTAGCCTTCTAGAAACAAGCATTGACGCTGTTAACAAAAAGCTAATCAACTTGAGTGGTAAGAGAGACCAAGAATTATTAAATCTCCAGAGCAATAAAAAAGCCAATAAGGAGTCGATTGCAGCCCAAAATGGAAAACTCAAGAAACTCAGTAAATTGTTGGAGACTTTTGCTACCTCATATACATTTATTGAGGCATATGATGCCACAGAAAGAAAACAACTTGTGGACAATACGAGCAAACTAGAGAGCATTCAAGAAGATTTGAGTGCAATTAATTCGAGAATTGAGGAACTCCAAGGAACAATAAAGGAAGTCGAGAGATCAATAAGTGAATCCGCAAAGGAGCAACATAATGTTTTGGCCAATTTAGATTACAGAGCATTACTTAAGGAAATCAATGATACTGAATTGAGAATTCATGAATTGGACATTGATTCTGCTCATGAAAGAAGGGAAGAGTATCAAAACCAGTCCAAAAAATTAAGAAACGAGATTTCTAGTCTCCGCTCAAATCATGACAGTAAATCTGGTGAACTCAAACAAATTGCAGACCAGATCAAGAAACTCAAGGAAGAGGTAAAGACTGAGTACAAAGATGTAAATAAGAACTACCACGAGGAATGGGTAAAGTTGCAAACAAACATGTTGGTATCAAATGATATCCAAACGTACTCGAAAGCATTAGATAATGCCATTATGAAGTTCCATGGTATCAAGATGGGTGATATCAACAGAATATTGAAGGAGTTGTGGTCGCAAACATACAAAGGTTCGGATATTGAAACCATTGCTATCAAAAGTGATGTGAATATACAGGCAAAGGGAACCAGATCTTACAACTACAGGGTGGTGATGTACAAGAGTGGTAATGAATTAGACATGAGAGGCCGCTGTTCGGCTGGACAAAAGGTGTTAACTAGTATTTTGATCCGTTTGGCATTAGCAGAATGTTTTGGAACCAATTGTGGTATAATTGCTCTAGATGAGCCAACGACAAATTTGGACCAGGAAAATGCCGAATCCTTAGCAGAAGCATTGAACAAGATCATTGAGTTCAGAAAGGCACAGCTGAATTTCCAATTGATTGTTATTACACACGATGAGCATTTCTTGAATCATATTAACGGCGATAGATTTACCGACGTGTTTTATCGGGTTCAAAGAGACGAACAGCAGAGCTCTAGAATTTATAGTCTCCCTATAAGCAAAATTCAAGATAGTTAATAACTATTGATGCATTCTTATCCATCTAGTTCTTCATGGC
Organism: Suhomyces coccinellae; assembly: GCA_030565345.1. NCBI lineage: Eukaryota > Fungi > Ascomycota > Pichiomycetes > Serinales > Debaryomycetaceae > Suhomyces > Suhomyces coccinellae. Next base: position 101,365 of record JAJMBP010000026.1, on the reverse strand, counting down.
CATTTGCGAAAGAATGGAATCTTTTTCCATCCAAGAGTTTTCCAAATAAGCCTCTAGTTTGGACCGCTTTGTCGGTATTCTGGAGAGCATCTTAACCCGGACATTGACTCTGACTGTTATTGGTTCGCTGCTTGAGAAAATATCCAGGAGAGAAGGCGTATATGGTTCTTCTCCTTCGCGTGGATACGAATTATTTCCAATCTGATATACAATAGACATGTCATATAATTTTGAGAATTTCTGGTGCTTTTTGGAGCGAATAGTGGAAATAACGTTGTAGAATGCCGAGAACCGGGGATAAAGGAGCTGGTGGAAAATAGGAAGGCAGTATTTTTCGCATCCTTGGTGTTGGATCTGGGCATTTTCAGCAGTCCAGATGTTGACTTCGGGAAAAATGACTATCCATTCTGGCACTTTGCTAGTAATTGCAGATGCTAAGATTTCAGTGGTTACCGCGGGCCTTAGCTCCCAATTTTCGTCGCATCTGGCCATATTGAAAAGCACCCGGGGAGTAGGGAGAGTCCACATGGTGAACCAAGAGAAGAAGTTGACTCGAGGCCAGAGATGGCCAGTTTTGGTGTAGGAAAGAGGTACTTTGACGGCGTAACGGGCTAGAATGGCCATTATGATATGGTCTGCCAACAGCCTGTGGTTGCAGATGATGATGGCCGAGTCTCCATCGATAGAGTCTCCGGATATCTTAATGTGGATGTTATTTATTCTCTAGTAGTTAGTTATTAGATATTGCATTTCTCACTCCAAAAAGTACGAGAATATTGAGCTAAAAAATTCCCCAGACTTCCAAGCTCAAAGAGACTGCTTGTACGTACCAAGAAGTGGATACATGTGTCCCAGAACACCTTTTCGACCTTCTGCCTGACCATGGTGAAGAGATCTGGAATTATCCATTCCACGGTAGTGCACAAGAACGACACGGCTTTGAGCATCACCAACAACGCTGTAAATCCCCAAATGATCAAAAGACCCTTACACCAGATCCAAAACGGCTGTTGATGGACCCTAGTATCATTTTTCTTGCGTGAAAGCCCCAAATGGGTCCACAATTCCATGTCTACTTCTGATTTTGCAAGTAAGTACAATCCGCTTTTTGCATCCATTTTCTGGCCTGCACACTTCCCACACATTCACTTCTGCGATGAGATGCCAATTATTTATCAGTAAATCAACTCTTACATCAGCAACTGCAACATGTCCAGATTGATAGTGAAGGGACTTCCCAAGTACTTGACGGAAGACAAGTTGAGGGAGCACTTCTCCAAAAAGGGGAATGTGACCGACGTCAAGTTGATGAAGAAGCGCAATGGAGAATCCAGACGCTTCGCTTTCATTGGATACAAATCCTATGACGATGCCGTGAAAGCTGCTTCTTTCTACAACAAGTCGTTTATTGACACCGCCCGTATTGATGTGGAGCTTGCAAAAACGTTCTCCGACCCTTCAGTTCCGCTTTCGTTTAGAGATAAAAAGAGACAGGACAACGAGAGATTGAGAGAGCAGGAGGACCGTTTGCTCGAGCAGGAGGAGCGTAGAAACGCCAAAAGACAAAAGACCAAGTCGTCGATCGACGAGGAGATCGAAAACAACCCCAAGTTGAAGGAATTCATGGAAGTCATGAAGCCATCGCAACATGTCAAGTCCTGGGCCAACGACTCAACTGCAGACGGCTCGGGTGCCCCCTCTGCTCAAGCTCTTGAGGACGCTTTAAACAACAAAGATGGTATTGCACCAAGAAGCGACAACTACGAAGTCGCTCAGGTGGAGGAAAATGCCAGTGATGACGAATATGAAGACTTTGCCAAGCGGGGTGAGTCTGAGAGCGAGGAGGAGGAGATGATGGCCTTGGACGACATCAAGCCAAGACAAGCCGAAGAATCAGAAGCCAATGAAAATGAAGGTCTTGCAGCCAATGAAAACGTGTCAGATTTGGACTGGCTCAAGTCCAGAAGAATCAGAATCAAGGAAAATGAAAATGGACAGGCTGAAGAGGTCCAAGGCGAAGATTCCCCAGAAGTGGAGAATAATAGTGAAAAGCCCTCCAGTTCCACCAAACCAAAGCCAAGGGTAACTCAGTCGGTCCAAGAACCAGCCCAAGACCCCACAGAAGTTATTGCTGACAAGATCGCTCAAACCGGCAGACTTTTCATCAGAAACATTCTCTACGAATCGACCGAAGCAGACTTCAAGGAACTCTTCCAACCATATGGGCCTCTTGAAGAAGTGCATATTGCGGTTGACACCAGAACTGGAAAGTCCAAGGGTTTTGTCTATGTCCAGTTCAAGAAAACCGAAGACGCCATAAGGGCATTCAGAAGCTTGGATAAGCAGATTTTCCAAGGTAGATTGCTTCACATCTTGGCCGGAGAAAAGAAAAAGGACCATAGACTCGACGAGTTCGACTTGAAAAATCTTCCTCTTAAAAAACAAAGGGACTTGAAGAGAAAGGACCAAGCGTCCAAAAGCCAGTTCAGCTGGAATTCTCTCTACATGAACTCAGATGCCGTGTTGGAATCGGTTGCCGCCAAAATGGGTGTTTCCAAGTCTCAGTTGATCGACCCGCAAAATTCCAGCTCTGCCGTGAAACAAGCCTTGGCCGAAGCCCACGTCATTAATGATGTCAGAAAATTCTTTGAACAGAAGGGAGTGGATTTGACTACCTTTGACAAAAAGGAGAGAGACGATAAGGTAATTTTGGTGAAGAATTTCCCATTCGGAACCACCCAAGAAGAAATCAGCGAATTGTTTGTGCCCTTTGGAGAAATAAAGAGAACAATCATGCCCCCAGCAGGAACTATTGCCATTGTGGAAATGCGTGATTTGCCTAGTGCCAGATCGGCTTACACCAAGCTTGCATACAGAAGATTTAAAACAGGTATTCTTTACTTAGAAAAGGGTCCAAAGGACTTGTTTATTAGAGAGCCCGTTGCTGACGAAATCTCTGCCATACCCGAAACCAAAGAAAAGGCCGTTGAAGCCAAGGTTTCTGCCCAGGATGTTATGGGTAGCGAAAATGCTCCAGAAGAACAGACTGAAGCTATTGACGGTCCAACTGTTTCGGTTTTCGTTAAGAACTTGAACTTCACCACGACTGCTGTCCAATTAACCTCTGCATTTAAGGATCTTGCCGGATTTGCTGTTGCTACGGTGAAGACCAAACCCGACCCCAAGAATGCTGGCTCCTCATTAAGTATGGGATTCGGCTTCGTGGAGTTCAAGACCAAAGAACAAGCCAACACCGCCATTTCTATCATGGACGGCCATATCCTCGATGGACACAAGTTGCAATTGAAATTGTCACACAGACAAGGTGGTTCCACTTCTAAGCCTGACCGCTCAAAGTCTGGAAAGTCAAACAAGATCATTATCAAGAACTTGCCATTCGAGGCTACCAGAAAGGATATCTTGGAACTTTTCGGTGCTTTCGGCCAATTGAAGTCTGTCAGAGTGCCCAAGAAGTTCGACCGTTCTGCCAGAGGTTTCGCCTTCGTGGAATTCAACTTGCTTAAGGAGGCTGAAAGTGCCATGGATCAATTGGAGGGTGTCCATTTGCTTGGAAGAAGATTGGTTATGCAATACGCTGAGCAGGATTCAGACAATGCCGAAGAGGAAATCGACAAGATGACGAGAAAGGTGAAGAGACAGGTGGCCACTCAACATCTTTCTGCCTTGAGAATGGCAGGAAAGGGTAAGATTGAGTTGGAAGAGAAGGAAGACGAATTTGCATAGTTGATGTCAAGGAAAATATAAATGGGACTTGTAATTATTCCAGAGATAGGTACTTATAAAAATATCGATGATAAGATGTAGAACATGATTTGTACTTGAGACAGGAATAGAGTGAACTGTGACATCTAGCTAATTCTGCTCAATCAATCTCTTGGTATTAGGATCCATTCTTCGCAACCCGAGAACCTTCATGAAATTATGTTCAAATAATTCTAGCTGTTTTATATTCCCTCCAAAGATATAGAGCATTAAATGCCATTCTCCTACGTTTTACTTTGAATATAATGATCTCTTATTATGTCAATACTTTTCAGATTCGTTTGTCAAATTTTGTAGAGTATCAACTTTTCAAGTCAAGATCTACAAAAATATACACTTCAACACACGCTTCAACCTGTAATCTAAAATTCCAGAAAGCTTGAATAAACAAATCTCTATAACTCTTGTCACTTTTCCCTAGTTCGTAGCATTCCTTCACTCCTTTCTCTTTCTCCACGCTCATTTCTAGACTGCGAAAATCGCAAACTATCATCAAAAACTCACCTCTTCCTTCTTGCCACTTGCCATGTTTCGGTTTGCCTTTCGTCCGCAAGGCTCTCTGTTGAGACTTTCCAACCACTACTTCAGCAACGGCCATCTTCAGTCATTAACCGGAAAATCCCCTCTTCGCTCTACTCATTTCCTCAACTCCAATGCCATCTTGCAATCTTCATTTGGACCCCGGATTAGTTTCACCAAGTTCAAGATCGGAAACTTCACCGGTTCCACCATCAGGAGATCCCAGACTTGGAATAACTACAACAAGCATTACGGCCGGACTAACTGGCAAAAGCTTCGTCGTCCTGCGTTGTTCACTGCATTGTTCTGTGTTGGTACCACCGTCATTACACCCTACTTATTTGAATACACCCCGTTGAAGTACTTCAAGAGAAACCCCTATGCCTTGGTATACGGTCTTATTGCCATTAATGGTGCGGTCTTCTTGCTGTGGAGGGTTCCCCAGTTGCAGCGCTATACGTTGAAGTACGGACTTCTTATCAAAGATAACATCCAGTCTAACTGGTCACTTCTTGGATCGGCATTTTCCCACCAGAACTTGGGCCATTTCTTCGTCAACATGTTCGTTCTCCACAGTTTCGGCACGTCATTGTGTGCCATGGTCGGCGTGGCCAACTTCACCACCATGTACCTCAATTCAGCAGTGATTTCCTCCTTCATCTCCATTGCCATTCCTGCGATGCTTGGTACTTTGAGCGGAGTCTCTTCTTTGGGAGCCTCTGGTGCCGTGTTTTCTGTGGTGGGTGTGTTTTCCTACTTGATACCCAAGGCGCCAATTGCCTTCTTCTTCATTCCCGTCCCAGGAGGAGCCTGGATTCTTTTCTTAGGGTCTGTGGCCTACAATGTTGTCGGTGCTGCTCTTAGATGGGGTAAGTACGATTATGCTGCCCATTTGGGAGGATCCATTGCCGGTATTGGCTACGGCTGGTGGTATAACAAAAAGAGAAAGGAAGCTGCGAGCAAGAGGAGAGTTAGATACGGATTTTAGAGCAACATTCGTCATGTAAATAGAAACAAAATAGATAAAGTCATATATTGGGCGGATTGAGAAGTACCAAAGAGCCTAAGATGTAACGTAAAGGCAAGAGTTAGAAGTTCTCCAAGAGTAAGAGAAGGCTTCAAGATTGATAAATTTCACATTTGTTGGAGAATACAGCAATGATTGATAAAATACTACTTAGGAATATGCTACCACATTGGTGAATTCTATTGTAACGATTCTACCATATAATTCGGTCCATTCAACTTTATTTCTCCATCATCTACATCCAGATCCTCTATTCGTGACATTAATATACAACCTGTTATTACAGTCTATCCAAAAGCAAATATGCAGACACCGTCCTGATACAGCTCTAGTATAATTGGGGGTTGAGTTTTTGCACCGTCCTGATACGGCTATAGTATAAATGGGTTGAGATCTCAGAGTCCTGGACTTCTCATGCGAAAGAAACACTCTTCTTCTTCTTCTTGGATGGAGCTGCTTCCTCGGCTTCCTCCTCGGCACGTCTGGCCTTGGCGTTCTTTCTTCTGTTGAGTCTGGCCACGGCGGCCTTATTCTTCAACTCAGACTTCTTGCCCTCCAACTTGTCGATCTTCTGCTGTTCCTTGCGCTCGATCTCCTTCTTCTTCAACTCACGCAACTCCTCCAACCGTCTGGACTTCTCCAACTTGCTCTCATTAACCAAGTCGTGCTTGTCGTTGATGGACTTGACCAATCTGTTCATGGTCAACGAGTCATTGTCATCCACAAACTTCTTACCCTTCTTTCCTCTCTTGGCCTTTACTCCAGGTACGATGGCCCGGTTCAAAACGGGTATGTCAAGCTGGTCTTCTCTGTATTCTTTTCCGTTCTTGGCTCCGTAGAGTCTTATTTTGGCCTGCTGTTTCTTGACTGTGGCCTTGGAGGGCTGTTTGCTGATAGCTTTAGGCGTGAGCTTGGGCTGAGAGGCCAACAAGTTTCTGGCATGTGAGTCGGTGAAAACCTCGGAGTCGACCGTTCTGGTCTTGTTCTGGGTCTTGTTCCTCTTGGCTGTCTTGGATTGCCTTGGGGCCATGGTTAATGTGAATGTTTAATGCGATCGAAAATTCGATGCCATCGCATTTTTTTCACCTAGTGCGATACTGGCCAAAATAGAGGTTTGTGAAATGCGGAGCCCAAGAGAAGGGAAAATGAGGAGAGAAGAGAGACAAAATGGAGATTAGAATACGAGGAAATGCAGAATGGGTGTTCTGCATGCTTGGAAATTTATTTCAGTGGACTTGACGAATAACGGATTGGTTCATCAAGGTCTGCAGATAATGGAAGAGCTTGAACCAGAATAATAGATCACAGAGTTGGAGTGGAATTGAGACAGACGGGGAATTGAATTATGGACCTTATATTCTTGTATGTTGATGACTAGTGAATTATTGTTGGCTCGAAGATAATTGCAAAATCGAAATCCCGAGTATCGGAACAGGAATGCAACGGGTGTCATGGTCGAAGTGACAATATTCCATATATTAATAGTCAGTATAGATTGCAGCATGAGGAATATCAGTCTCGGCTAAATTAAACAGAACTAGTGTCACATTATACTGGTGCCATTTATTCGAGCATTGTTTCCCCTCGATTACTAGTTATAATCAAACATATCTCTCTATTATCAATTCTCCTACACTCTCTGCCTCTGATCCACTCTACTCCAGAGTCCTTATTTTCATTTGGTGTCACCAATTTCGCCAACAAAGCCCCAAGTCTAGATTCCAGGCTTATTTTACACCAGATTTAAATGGTTACTTTGCACCTCTTATCAATATGCACAAAATCCCTGGCCTGGACCCCGACCCAATAGGTTCAAACACATTAATTACACTAACTATGGTATTTTGGGCAGTTGCTGGATTCGGGGACCCACATCTGGCATTTCTCCACTTCATTCCCCGAATGGCAATGGAGTTTCACTGACAGACTGACTAACACAGTGGTGATTACCCGGCTTGTTCCTGGAAATTGCGCTTGCATTCAATCCCCATACAATATGCAATATGGCACCCTGTTCCCACTAAACGGTCGATACGGATAGATAACACCAGGACGTTAGATCTGAACACTGCCGTTATTGAGGTAGGTGGTAACTTGAGTAAGGCGAGTCTTCATCTAGTTACTGTCAAACTAACTCCATATATCAGACTCCTAATGTCGCCTTCTTTCTACCATTGGCTTTTCTCCACTGAAATATCCGCAATATTCGCTTTTGTTATCACCGAGCAGGTAATCCACTCTTCTCCACCTCCAGCTTGCTATTCTCCACTGCATTTCTTGGCCTGCTGCTCGTGCTCGTGTATCAATTCCGTCCGTCTGTTGTTTCGTCTTTTCTTGTCCCAAACGCCCCACCCCAGGTCCCGTTCATTGGTTGCAGATTCAGGTCGGTCTGATTCTGGCCCTGGCCGTTGATAAGATAAGCCACTATATAAACGGGCCATGCCGAGCTGGATTCAGTATCCATTGACAGACCTCGGACTTTCACTACTTTGAGAGAAAACAACCATTCCTCGTTACCAAAAGCTAGACTTTCAGGCTCCAATTGATATAAGCACTGGATCCAAGTTCTGGTTGCAAAGATCTATTTCAAACGCTCCGACCGTTAGATATCCGTCACCATCTAGGCTCATCGCTATAGTCCCCACACACCCTTCATGCCTTCTCGTTACATCACCACGGTCGACCTCGACCGCCCCGCCAACCAGCAGCCCCATCTCCATAACAGATGGCATCCCGACGTCCCCTTTGCCGCCACCATCGCGCCTGGCGAGCTGGTCAAGATCGAGTGTCTCGACTGGACCGGCGGCCAGATCGCCAACTCGGACGATGCCGACGACATCCGCAACGTCGACTTGACCCTTATCCACTACTTGTCGGGCCCCTACAACATCGAGGGCGCTGAGCCCGGCGACTGCTTGGTGGTGGAGATCCAGGACGTGCAACCACTCGAGCGCCAGCCTTGGGGCTACTGCGGTGTTTTCCACCGGGAAAACGGCGGCGGTTTCCTCGACCGGTTCTACCCCGAGGCGGCCAAGGCCATCTTCGACTTCGAGGGCATCCACGCCACTTCTCGCCACCTTCCTGGCGTCAAGTTCACGGGATTGATCCACCCCGGTATTATTGGCACCGCGCCCTCGCACGAGGTTTTGCAGCAGTGGAACCAGCGCGAGGGCCAGTTGGTGGACGAGGAACAACACCTCCACGCCACGGCGGTGGCCAAGTTGCCAGAGCCGCAGAACGCATACTCGGGACTGGCCACCGGCGACGTGGCCAGCGAGATCGCCTCCCACGGCGCCCGTACCATTCCCGGACGGCCAGAGCACGGAGGCAACTGCGACATCAAGAACTTGTCTCGCGGGTCCAAGTGCTACCTCCCGGTGCACGTTGCGGGAGCCAAGTTGTCGGTGGGAGACCTCCACTTTTCGGAGGGCGACGGCGAGATCTCGTTCTGCGGTGCCATCGAGATGGCCGGCGTCATCACCATCAAGACCTCCCTTATCAAGGGAGGCATGGCCTCGTTGAAGTTGACCTCGCCCATGTACATTGCTGGCGACGTTCAGAACCACTACGGGCCCTCGCGCTACCTCACGTTCGAGGGCTTCTCGGTGGACGAGAACGGCAAGCAGCACTACTTGTGTGCCACCACCGCGTACCGCCAGGCGTGTCTCCGTGCAATCGAGTACTTGAAGCGCTACGGCTACAACGAGTACCAGATCTACTTGCTTCTTTCCAGCGCGCCCATCGAGGGCCACATTGCAGGCATAGTCGATGTCCCCAATGCGTGCACCACGCTCGGACTTCCCATGGACATCTTTGAGTTCGATATCCGGCCAGAGGCCCCAGTGGAGGTGCGGGACATGGGCGACTGTGCAAGAGCCAGCACGAAATGAATAATGAAGGTAGCAGATACGTTGCCGGTATTAATCAGAGAATATTATTGATTGAATTCAGGAATTAATTATCATTGAAAATTGATAAAAGGGCCTAACTGAAGTTATTGGAAATTCATCTAAGGGATGTTTAATATGAAGTCAACATCAATTTAATCAATAGCATAATTATTGGTGGTGTTTAATTCGATTTGTGCCGATAAAATTGTTTGAGTTGAATGAATTGGTTATGATTGAATTATTGCGATGGTTTAGTTGGCAGTAATTAACATGAGTGGTGATTGGTTTGATTATATTTATTGCGGTTGTTAATTATGGTGTTTGGATGTTTGTGGTTTGTGGTTATTTGTTGGACCATTGATTGGTTTGATCAATTTATTTATGTGTTTGAATACATGAATGCGGATCTTGATGATCCAGAATAAATAACAGTAGACCATTTGGATTGTTCTCCCTCTCAAGACAGGAAACTCTAAAGCTATTTATTGCAGCATTACTTCTGCATGCCTACCTGTCCTATTTATTCTACCTACCTACTCTAATTGTTTCTTTACTTCTATAACTCCATTAGCCCCAGGTTCTCTGACTTAGGTCCTCCATGCATCCCTTTTTAGCCATTATTTCTCTAAAATATGATTTCTAACCAAATTGTCTCTAACTTCTTTTCATCCTATTGGTAGTGCTAGACTATATCCTAGATCTCCAAATATAGCAATTGGCTCTTTTTAAAATCTATTCGTCTATCACCATTGTAGATCTTTGCTCGTGTTTTTGCTCTAACTTCTCTCATTCACCTGTCTCTGTTCCATCCAATCTATCGATCGCGCTTTCTTATCTGTCACTGCAACCTCACAATGTCTTTTGAAGAATTGGAGCAGTTGGACGGGGTCCGGTTCAATTGGAATCTTTTTCCCAGTACCCGTCTCGAGGCCTCACAAATATGTACTCCATTGGCCTGTCTATACACCCCCCATCACCGGAGATCACATGGCCTTCAGTCCATTCCTTCTACAGATGCTCCTCCACTTCAATGCCCAACATGTCTCAATTACATCAACCCCTACATCAAGATTGACCGGAAGAACCACATGTGGTGGTGTCCTTTCTGCCAGAAAAGATCTTACCTACCAAAAAACTACGTGTTACCAGAGCCTGGTTCTCCCGATGAGGATTGGCCAATTGATATAAGGGCTACCTCCACTACCATAGAGTACAAACTCCAGGATATCTCAGACCCCGTCAGTCCAGACCGCCCATTTGCATTTGTTTTCCTTGTTGATTTGTATCAGCATCACGAAGATGCCAAAGACCGCCATTTTGACTCACTAATTGCCAAAATAGTGGCCTCCTTAGACTCCATTCCCGATGGCTCACTAGTTTGCTTGGTCACATTCAAGGAAACCGTCCAGGTACTCCAATTGGGAGGTTCTCCCGTCGTTTTCAGCCCAGATGAATACGCCCGATCCGATCCCAAACACAAGCATAAGATCTTGTTCGAGCAGCCTGCCGTTTCTGAAAGATTGACAAAACTCGGCATTCAGCCCCAAAATTTGGTCTCCGACTGGAAGGAAAGTCCCTTGATCCAGCAAAAATTCCTTGTTCCATTGAATCCGACCACTAGACCATTGATTATCAACGCTTTACGCCTGCTAGTTCCTAAACTCACAGATACTTACAGACCGAAACGAGCATCAGGCTTCGCCCATTACATCACAAGTATTTTGCTTTCGTCGGCAACTTACCGGAATTTTGTTGGAAAGTGTCTCTTCTTCACAAATGGGCCCTGTACCAGTTATCCAGGTCTTGTTCTCGATCTTGAAAGAAACACAACAATGCGTTCTCACACAGACATTGCCAATTTAAAGGCCCCGGACTTCGTCAATTCGCTGAAGTTTTTCCAATGCTTAGCCTACATTGCCAGCGGACAATCAATTGAAGACTCATATGCTATCAGCAAAAGCTCTTCGGTCAAAACTACCTCTTATGGGATTAAAAGTGGCCAGCCAAGTTGGTCCAACGACATCTTTGTTGGCTCAGTTGATCAGGTGGGAATTTACGAAATGAAATCTCTTTCGTCTGTCACAATGGGAGACATATACCTTTTGGACACATTTGCCTCTTATAAATTAGATCAATATCTTGCAAAGTCACTTGGTGCAATTAACCATCATCTTCACAATGAATTGACCATCAAGACGTCCCAGGATTTGAAGATCTCTAAAATGATCGGAGAAATCGGATATGCTTTACCTTCCAGTTATACAAGCGCAGAAAAATATTATCAAGATCACCATGACAAAATTTCCGATCAGTTAAGTCGATTTGACTCTTCGGTTTCCAAAAAGTCATTCACAAATAGATGGTATTTTAATCTGCTAACTAAAGATGTCACACTTGCATTCTCATTTGATATGAGCACCAAAAGGTCTTCAAAAGAACTTTCTCCCAAAGGCACTAAGGAAGTCTACATTCAATTCCAGTTGAGGTATTGGGATATCACCGAAAAATCCTGGAAATTACGGTTGACAACGTTGGAAAAACCTACCACGCTCTCTGTATTGCTCTCCCAAGAACAGATAAGTATGAAACAAAAATTCAAGGTCCTTAAAGAGCACCAGTACCTCAAGAGTTTTGATCAGGAATGTTGGCTAGTGATTCTAGCAAGATTAATTATTTCTCGAATTGACACTTCATTGGGGTTTGAGAAATTTGACGATTTACAATCCCTCTTGGACGATACCTTTGTCAAACTCTTGTATCATTTTGGAGGATTGAAATTGAATATTGACCATCCAAACTCTTCCAATCCATATTTGAGATTGCAGCACGTTTATGCCACCAATGAATCATTTAAATTATTACCCTCCTTGGTTTACAACTTGAGACGGAACCCTCAATTGTTTCGCATATTCAATTCTAGTCCAGACGAAATTGCATACTATCATTCGATCTTTCTTAAATTGAACACCAGGAAGTCTCTTACTGCGATCGAGCCAAAGTTGTACAATTTTTTTAATGATGAAGTAACCTCTATTCCATTGGACTCTTCGTCTTTGGAATTAAAAGAGACGAACTCTTATCTTATTATGGATTCAATCTTCCTGATAGTTATTTACAAGACAGAGTCCAGCCTTAAATTGCATCCTTCCAACAATGACATATACTTTGTGGAGAGGCGAGTTGAAATCGAAAAGATTTTAAATCTAATCGATGCTTTGACACACGACAGAGATGATGTGCTTCCTAATATTGTTCTTACCCAGGCCAACCACTCTCAATCGAGATTTCTAATTTCGAGACTCAATCCAAAAGACAAGGACATAACTTCCCAGGCACCACAAGTGGAGAAGAGTTCCGGACTTTGGGGCCTTTTTAACAAAAAGCTCACTTTGACTAATTCAGGAGAATCTGGCGTTTTGAATACTGAAGATCTAAGTTTGAAGCAGTATTACGATGGCTTGGTGCGTTTGATCAAAGTATACGATGATGAGGGTATATAGAATAAGCATAAGGAAGTAGCACCACAAGACAATTCGGAAGCTATATCATACTGCATTCTTTTCCTACAAAGGAGTCCATCATAATTTTAAATCATCAGAGCCGATTGAATCAAGCATTAAATTAATAGAAGATAGTGGATCCTTTTTAGAATTTCCGTAAAACCCGAGGTCAACTGATCTCAATCACTTTGCATTCATTTTTTACATCACATACTTCAATTAGCCACACTCTGAGTCTAGTATCAGTCCACATCAGCTAATTGATTTCGGAATCTACCGAGGTAACTGATATTAAAGATATAAATAACAAGCGTTCTAAGCTTGTGGCGACTCCGACTGAACCATCCAATCGCAGGGACTTTCTCATCTTATATTTAGACTCATTTAATCAAACCACCCTTTTCTAGATCATTCCATTCTATATTTGGACCAGTGTAGAACACTAAGATATCCATTTTCAAGCCGAAAATAGCACTATCGGCTTAGGCAAGCTACAAACCGACCAAAAACTTCTCTACCGCCGCAATGAAGGTTTCCATAGCCCCTGGATCAGAAGAGGAGTCTATCTTGTGGTTTGCACCTGGTACAATAAGACTGAGAGGGCTCCAGTACTTGGGATCGGTGCTCTGTTTCCAGGATTCTAGCAATTTCTTGCCGTCCACCAGTGAAAACTCGTCCTTGTCACCATATGCTACCAACAATGGCACCAGGACCTTGCCAAAGGTCAAGGCGTGCTCTTCGCTGGACAAGTAGGACGAGAAGTAATCGTCATCTCCGCGAGGATGGAACAACGAGTAGAACCTGTAGGCAGTTATAGGGGTGTTAAAGGCCTTTTTGCGGAATTTCTCCGGCAAAATGTGGTTTTTCTTGCCTTGGAGAATGTAGTCCTGATACACCTCTTTGGTAAGGTCTGCGAAGTTGGCGGCATTGCAGCCCTCGTAGTCGGAGACGGGGGCTTGAAGGATGCCGCCATCAACGGGGGCATCAAAGCCCTCCTCGTACGACTTTTTCGTCAAGTATTGCATGGTGTCCTGGCATCCAGTCAGATGGCCCAAAAGCACGATGTGAGACCGCAGTCCGCCAGCAGGAGAGCGAAGATACTTGACCAATTGGGCGATTTGGGCAGCGTCCTTCTGCAATGACGAAGTTCCAAAGCCTTGGTAGGACGAGCTGAGGAGGGTCTGGACCACGGCCCAGCCGTGGGAGGCCAATTGGCGTGCCAATGGCGGAACATAGGGAACATTGAGCAAACCATCACCCAAGCCAGCCACAACTAACACCACCTTTTTGGGGGAAGAGTTGGGATTGGAGGCGAATTCGAACGCAGAGAGGTTGTCGGCGTAGTTGTGAAGCGTTCCTGGATATGACATGGTCAGTCAAGGGCTATTGATGCAGAGGAAAGGAGAAGTGATGGAAAAGTGTGGAGAAGTGATTGCGAAATATGAGATAGTGAAATATAGGTATGAGCGTTAGGGAGGTTCTCGCTAGAAATAGGGAGGTGTAGCGCGAAATCGCAAGGTATCGCGAGAAATAGGGAAGTGCCGCGCGAAATCGCAAGGTATAGTGAGAGATGCGGCGAGAGATAGCAAGGTATAGGGGGAGGTGTAGCATGATTACTGACGATTGTGGTGAGAGCTAGTGAAGAAGTTGTCGCTAGAGTCTTCATCCATTAAATAGCCCAATGGACGCAAGATATGCTGAAAGTAGAACGAGGGAGATAAAAGCATAGTGACAAGAGCTAGTGCCAAGGCATAGATAGTAGCAAATGTCGTTGGAGCAAAGGCACAGTGGCTATTGTCGCTGGAGCTAGTGAAATACCCAAGGCGCATTTGTCGCTGGAGCTAGTGACGATTGCCAAGAGTTGGTGTTTTCAACAGTGGTCGTAACAGTGGCCGTCCCCATTAGGAACACTCTCGTCTACTTTAGTGGTGATGATGATGATAACGATGATAGGAATAGAGTTGTACGATTGTCACTAGACCTAAGCTTGGACCAGTGCTCTTTGTCACGGGGCTACATCACCAACATTAGTTTCGCATTGGGAAGCTGCGGCTGAAAAGTCAACAAGACAATAAGAATGGCATGTAGATCCAAATGTCTAACGGGCAGAATCGCTGCATACAATAGATGCATGCTGGCTGTTTTGAAACGTCGAATGGAGTCGAGTCGAGTCGAGTCTCAAACGGGCCTGCGAACGTCTGTGGTGTCGTTTCATACTGTCACCAGAGCTGATACTGAAACCTCGATATATATATATCTACTATAGTCTCCGGATGTCGTGCTGGCCTTGCTTCCTATATATGTCCATCCGTCTTTCGCCCGCTACCCTTCAGCCTCCTCCTCTGTAACGAAGCACCCCTTCACTATGACACAGGGCCATGCGCCGCCTAGCACTGCGATAATACTTCTTCCGCAAGAAAGTGCAATTTAATGTATCCTCAATACTCTCGTTCTCTTACTCCAAAGCCCCAACTCTACCGCTACCCTCTCTATTTCTACCTCTACCTCTACCCTCTCTATCTCTACATCTACCTCTATCTCTCTATCGTCCCAATCGCCCCTTATCTTCACCCTCTCTCTCGCCGTCTCTTCCCATATCTCATCTCCTGCCTATTGCAGCCCGCGTGCTCTGAAACAAGCGCCTACTAAAGAAGTTTCACTCACATTCTAGCGATCCACACATTCCTCCCTACGACACGGCCCTTCCGCCAGCCCTAGCCTGGACTTTCCACCGTAGTCTGGACCTTCCATCCCTTTCGGCCCCTCCTCCGTCCCCTCTTGACACCGTCCTTCTCTTCCCTTGCCGCAGTGTGTTCTTCCTGGCGCTCTCTCCACTGACTGCCTGGCCCCATAATCAGTGTTCTATATTAAGCTCCTGCAGTGAAAGATCTGTGTTCTGTGGTGTGCTCAGTTTCAGATTGAGGATTCTGGTGTGCTGGACTCCGGCTTCGTTCTTCTTCCTGTGTCAGAGTATTTGTGCCTAACTGGCTGTCACCCGCTACCCGCTGTCGCTCTGTCACTCTGTCACACTGTCATTGACTGGCTTAACGAGTGTTTCTGACATTATTAGTCTGCTGCCCCTACTTCACTGACATCGCTGTCTTTACTGTCTTCCATCTTCACTGGCTGTGCTCTTCTGTATTGCCTCCAGTACCATTGACTCCCGTGCCATTGGCTTCATAGACCATCAACTACATTGCCATTGACCTCAGTGAGCACCAACGTCTCTGATCCTGCCGCTGACTCCACTTCGTCCTCGCCATGGCTTCCACCATGTCCACCCCCACCAGCGAGTCGCTCTTCCAATGGGATCCCGCCCAGGTCTCCCGCTACATCAGTTCCATCTTGCCCGAAGACCAGCAGCCCTTGGCCGACTGCTTCCTCCACCACAACATCGAGGGCTCGCTCCTTCCCTTCCTCACCACCGAACACCTCAAGGAGTTGGGCATCGCCCCCCTCCACACTCGCTTGGTGATCAAGCGGGCGTTGTCCGACTTGATCGCCGAACACTGCCGCCGCAACCCGCCCCAGTCGCTCAACGACCCCAACTACAAGCTCAACCACATCAACATCAACAGCAACTACGTCAGCTTGGAGGCCTTGACGGTGTCACTGGCGCTCATGCAAGACATGTTCAAGAAGTTGGGGGTGATGGTGCAGCAGCACGTCCAGCTGACCACACCGTCGCCAGTGCTGCCATCGCAGAACACCTCCGACATCAAGCGCTTGAACGAGAACTTCATCAAGTTGAAGACCGACTTGATCCCGGTGATCAGGTTGCTCAAGGAAACCAAGCCCTTGCCCACGCCGACCCTCGATCCTGGCTCCAGCCTGGTCGACTCGCCCACCTTCTCGCTTCTGAGCACCCAGTCCGACTCCATTGGCTCGTGGGCCGACCCTGAGTTCAGTTCCTTTGGGACTGGCACTGCTGCTCGCCAGACCGTGTCCCGAAGCAACTCTACCAGCACCAACGGCGGAAACTCCTCCAGCAACAGAAGCTCCTACAACCTCCCCAGTCCGACCTACTCCAAGCGCTTCTCGTCCAGTTCGCTGTTCTCTCTTGGAACCGGCAAGATCATCCAGCAGTCCATTCCCAAGATCCACGAAACCAGGGGACAGGCCGACTTCCAGCTCCCCCGGCTTGTCACTGAGGCCGGTGCCTCCAAGGATAACGAGACATTGAGGCCGCGATTGGTCGAAACCAAGTCCTCCGGCTCCACCACCACCATCAGCACCCTCGGTAATGGCCCCGGCACTCCCACTACTCCCACCATGAACAAGTTCTCCGGCCCCTCTAGCTCCAGTTCTAATAAACCGTCGTCGAAACTGCACGCTTCGCTAGCTTCGGCCCATTCTGCCACCACCACCCCAGCCCAGCCCTCCAACGAGCCATTAAAACAGTTGCGGGCGTCCACCGAAGATTCCTGTCTCAAGATCCTCCAGCAGGCAATGAAACGGCACCATATTCCCCGTGACGATTGGTCCAAGTACGTGCTTGTGATCTGCTACGGCGATAAAGAGCGGATCTTAAAGTTGGCCGAGAAGCCCGTGATAATTTTCAAAGAATTGCAAGAATTGGGCAAGCACCCGGCTATCATGTTGCGGCAGTTGGCCACCACGGTCACTGCGGATTCGGATCCTAACGAGCTGTACGAAGACTCGCGTATAGGAGACGATATTCCTGGCGGAACATTATAATGAGTAACGAATTATGACACAACCGAGGAGATCCCAGAGATAGTATCTGGTAGTAGTGGCCGATGGGTCCAGAGTGATTGGAGTGGCTGCAAAGAAAGAATGAATTGAATACGGTGGATTAATGTGGTCTGTTGCTTGGAATGCTACCGTGAGTGCAGTCCAATGCAAGTATTTATATGTATAGTCTTGGGGTCAAAGAACTCTTTGGGAACTTATCTGGTACTGTAGATATGGAATTGTGAAGAAAAAGGTTTTGTTGAAGAAGCAGTATTGAATTAATTATGGTGAAAGCTTCAAGATACTTCGACTTGGCCTAAAGCAATTTCTAGCCTTTCAGAGCCTCCGAATTGAACTAAGGGTCCAGCTCTAATCGTTCATGGTGTCTGTTTGGTGGCCCACGGAGTCGTATATATTCTCAGGAGTCTCACTGTATCGCAGACTACTGTGGTTGTCTCAACCAAACTGAATGATTAGAGACATTAACGCTTGTGGGTGCTGCCGTATATAAGTATGAAGCAATTCCTCAATGACATCATAAATACGAATTGGCCCTGTGTCACGATCCTCTGCTTGACAATAGTTGCATGTCTTGATTGTTTGACACGTTTGCCTTGCTGTGAATACTGACTATGCCATGGCAAAGAGCTGTGCCTTTTGGACCAAAAGAAAGAGGAACTATCCTGATAGGAAGGGTGAAACCATGGGGCCAAGTGGACCCTTCGCCGCCTTCAGTTCACACCTCTTCCCTATCTGGAGCCTCTCTGTCAATTGCCCCAAATGCAACCAACTTACCTGGTCCGGTAAGTTGATAGTGGGCAGTGCCCCCAACCAAGTGCACAACCCGTGCTTAGGGCTCGAGCCCTAAGTTCACAAAATTGCGGGCAAACTCCGGTCCTGTCCACGTGAACCTCATCCGTCCTGCACGCAGTGCAAGGTCCTCCAGTGGTGCTCCCACTGCTCACTGAAAAAATTCTTCCCACTAGTTATATCTTTTTACTTTCTTTACAGGTAGTAACAATTAACAGTAAGTCAAGATGCCACCAAAATTCGATCCAAATGAGGTTAAGTTCCTTTACTTGAGAGCCATCGGTGGAGAAGTTGGTGCTTCCTCCGCCTTGGCCCCAAAGATTGGTCCTTTGGGTTTGTCTCCAAAGAAGGTCGGTGAAGACATTGCCAAGGCCACCAAGAACTTCAAGGGTATCAAGGTCACTGTTCAATTGAGAATTCAAAACAGACAAGCCACTGCCTCTGTTGTTCCAGCTGCCTCTTCGTTAGTCATCACTGCCTTGAAGGAGCCCCCAAGAGACAGAAAAAAGGAGAAGAACGTCAAGCACAGTGGTAACATTCCTTTGGAAGAGATCTACGAGATTGCCAGACAAATGAAGCACAAGTCCTTCGGTAAGAACCTTGCCTCCGTCACCAAGGAGATTTTGGGTACTGCTCAGTCCGTTGGCTGCCGTGTTGAAGGAAAGAACCCCCACGATATCATTGACGCCATCAACGATGGTGAAATTGATGTGCCAGAAAACTAAACTAATTTATGTATAAAAGTGTTTAATAGGGTCTAATTCATATTGTTACGTTCACTAGCCAAGATACGTCTTGACTACATTTTGTAGCCAGTTTGCCAACACTCTGGTGCCAGATCTGCCATTTCATGGCTGCCGTATTTGGTTCCTATTTTGGTGCAAACGAGAATCATAGCTGACTACTCACCGCCGTTCTCCTGCTCCATGAGGACGACAGGTCCATTTCATTAGCTAAAATCTCTCCATCTCTCTCTTTGTTTCTGTCTTTTTCCCTTTTCCCTTTTCCGTCTCAGTAATTGTGAAAATGTCGCGTTTCTCTCTCTGCGACATGACACCGAGGATATCATTCCATCGTGCGCCTACCGTTATCCCCAGCTTTTGCCTAGAGGTCCCTGTGAATACGGTACGCTCAGCTCCTTCTCCCTGCTTTAGCCTCCACCATGTCGGACTCCATTGGTAAGTGCCCAGATTCCGGTGGTCACGTGGCGCCCGCCACGTCCATCGCCATTTCTGCCTCCATGCTCCAATACTAACCCCAAAAGACCGTGTGTTTGTAAAAGCAATCACCACCATCAGGGCCCTTTCGTCCCGTTCCAATTACGGCTCCTTGCCCAGGCCCCCTGCAGAAAATAGAATCCGGTTGTACGGGTTGTACAAGCAGGCCACCGAGGGCGATGTCGAGGGCATCATGCCTAGACCTGTGGGCTTCTCCATGGAAGACGAGGGTGCCAAGAAGAAGTGGGACGCGTGGAAGCGGGAGGAAGGGATCTCCAAAACCGAAGCCAAGAGAAGATACATCTCGTATCTCATCGAAACGATGAAGATCTACGCCAGTGGCACGTTGGAGGCCCGGGAATTGTTGAGTGAGTTGGAGTACTTGTGGGACCAGATCAAGGACTTGCAGTTCAGTTCCGACGAGGAAAACGAACACGCCGTCCCCTTGCCTCCCTATTCGCCGCTGTTCAGCCAGCACGACCAGTCGGACAAGTTCTCCACCGGAACACCCAGCATTGTGCCCAACCAGCAGTACCGCAATAATCTCCAGAAGATATACTCTCACTCCCGAAGAAGCACCATGTTGTCCATCAACGACTACGTCAACCAACAGCGCCTCCAATCCACCGCAGCATCTGCTGGCCAAAATGCTGGAATCGCCGGAGTCGGGACCGCGTCTGTGTACTCATTGCCAATGAATGAGGTTGCCAGGGCTGGCCCACGGTCGGCCCGCTCCTTGCCTCGTAACACGCCCCAAGTACCGGCGAACCCCAATCCATACCCTGCGGAGGCGACTGGAGACTTCAGATCGTGGCAGAATGAGATCAATGCCGTCATCAGAAAGCTTTCACGTGAATTTGACAACTCTAGAAGAGGCGATATTTACAGAAACAGCTTGGGGCCAAACAGCCCCGACGATGACGAGCAGGACATCAATCTGATTTTACGGGGTAGAATCGTTCGTCTCCTCAGGATTTTGGGCAAGAATTGTCTCCACTTCTTGAAGAACTTTGCAATCAGTGTGTTGGCCATCTTGCTCATCACCTGGTTGGCCAAGAAGAATGTGAGTGTCGAAAGCACTTTGATCAAGGAGCCGCTCAACGGCTCCCTGAAAAAGAAGAAGGAGTTGATCATCAACATGGTTCTCAACCCCGACGAGAACAGGTGGTTTGTGAGAATGCTCGCGTTCCTAAACAGTTTTGTGGGTTTTGTTTAAGACAAGAGAAGTACAAGTACACTAGAGCATATACTTGAATGGCATAATAACAAGTTATACCACGTAGAGGCCAATTATGAATGTAGTAGCCAATTTGGGGACTTTGGTGATACAAATCAACACATCTAATCTCTGAGCAGAGGAATAAGGTTTAGGGGAAGGAGCTTGGTTCCAGTTGTAACAATTGTAGCAGATGTAAGATGTTCATACGTTTCAGAGTCTGATGCAGCGTATCAACTCACCAGCATTAATACAGCCACATAAAGGAAATTGTAACGTCCGTATTCGGTATAGATTTTGGATGCGAAAACCATGCACCATAATTAATGAAAACTTCACTGAGAGTTGGGATAATTCAATGAGCACAATGTGTACTATGTGTAACGAAGTTGTTGTGTACAGTTCAGTATGAATGATCATATTTCATGGCCTTCCAAGTCATAGGCTCCATCTCTTGTATAAATTGGCATTCTATCCCCTTGCTTATCTTCTCATCACTTCAAACAAGTACAACTACATTTACAATGGCCGCTCAAAACAACTCCTCCAACTCTAACAAGTCCCAATCTGCCGACAAGGACAACTGGGCCGGATACAAGACCAAGAACGGCTGGGTTCCTCCAATTTGCTCTATTGTTTGAGTTTTTCTGGGTAATCTGGCTTTTATCTTCTCGTTTTGCACCTTGCTACTTTATAGTGTGAACTTTTTCTATACGCGAACTGTCTAGATTAGACTAGTGCCAGCTAAAAGTATATAATGCCGAATGGAAGTTTTTGCCTAAATACGTGTAGTACAACCGTCTGACGGTCCTGATAAGAGACTAGAGGCTTCTTCACCAATACACAGATAGTAGAAGCGAAGATTCCCGTATGCTTTAGCTGTCCGATCACGTGACACACATCTTTTTTGAGATGAGATGACAATTTTTCATTTCTCCATCCTCCACAGCCACCATGGATATTCACAGATGTCGATTCGTGGACTACACGCCACATACCATCACATCGACCGCGTTCTCGCATCCCTCTGTGGCCAATAAGAACTCGCCTTACGACTTGCGCTTGGCCGTGGGCAGAAGCAATGGTGACATTGAAATCTGGAACCCCACCAACAACTGGGTCCATGAGCTCACCTTGCCCGGTTCCAGTGGCAGATCTGTCGAAGGCTTGGTGTGGTCGATCACGGAAGGTGAATCCCCTAGACTTTTCTCCATCGGAGGCTCCACATACATCACCGAATGGGACTTGAGTACCCTCCGACCCGTAATTAACTATGACTGCAATGCCGGCACCATCTGGTCCATCGACATCAGCAAGAACCAGAAGAAGTTGGCTGTGGGCTGTGACGACGGTTCGGTGGTGATTATTGACATCAGCGGAGGCTTCGGGTCCTTGGAACACGATACTGTGTGCCAACGCCAGGATGCCAGAGTTATGACGGTGAAGTGGTACGACAACGACATGGTCATTGGTGGCTGTTCCGACGGTAGAATCAGATCGTGGGCCGCCTCAGGCGACACCAAGGGCAGAATTTCGTCTACCATGAGAGTGGACAAGTCCAAAACTGAGAGCACCTTGGTGTGGACCATTATTGTCTTGCCCAAGAAAAAGCAAATAGTCAGTGGAGACTCCACGGGATCGGTCAAATTCTGGGACCTTGAGCAATTCACATTATTACAAAGTTTCAAGATGCACGAGGCAGATGTTTTATGCTTGGAAAACGACATTTCCGAAGAGAAGATCTTCTCCTCCGGTGTGGACAGAAAGATTCACCAGTACAACTTGATCCAGACCAAGTCCACCACCAAATGGGTCCACAGTTTCAACCGTTTATTGCATTCCAATGACATCCGTTCGATGTCGATATTCGAGAGCAAGTCGCATAACTGGTTAATCAGTGGAGGTGTCGAGAGATGCTTGGTTATACAGTCGGTGCAGAACTTCTACGACGGAAGATATAAAAAATTGAGCATTAACCAGCAGAAGTCCAACGTGTTGGTGAACGAGAACAAGAACTTGGTGATTTTGTGGCAAGACCAGACCATCAAGGTGTGGAGAGTATTGGAAGGAAAGTACAAATTGGTGGCCAAGTTGAGCTTGAGTGAGGACGAAAACATCACCAGTGTGGACATCAACGAAAGTGGTGACTTGTTGGCGGTGTCCAGATTAAGTTCAGTTAAGTTATTCCAATTGACTGAACAGGAAAGCAGCTCGAAGCTCAAGGTCAGCAAGATAAGAGACGAGAATTTCGACAGTTTAATCCAAGGAGCCAAGCTCGTCAAATTGTACAACGGAAACAAATTAATAGTCCAGACCGTGGACGAGGAAATCTACAAGTTTCTGGTTGACCTTGAGGCCAATACCATCAACTTGGAAGACGAGATCGAGCTTTTGCAGCCAGAGTCTTCCAGGTCCAAATTCTCATACTACTCCAACATAAATAACTTGGTGATTTCTGGAGATAAGCAGAACTTGGCCATTTCCCGGTTCAACGGCTCAGTGGAAATCTACCCATTGGGTGAATCCAGCGAGGGCCACTTGATCTCCAAGTTAACTTCATACCCCCGCCTCTTGCAATTCACTTCTAACGACACGTTGGTGGTGATGAACGAAGAAAACAGATTTAACGAATTTTTCATTGCATCCGACTCCAAGAACTTGTTGACCTCGTGGTCCAAGAAAAACAGCGAGTCCTTGCCTGCTCAATTCTTGGAGTTGGAGGGACCTCATGGAAGTTTTGTCCAGGGATCCAAGTTGTGGGTGTACGGATCCAACTGGGTTGTTTTCTTCGACTTGTCGTTGAACTTGATCCACAAGGAAGAGTCCAAGAAGAGAGCTAGAGATGAGGATGAAAAGAAGGAGAAGGTCAACGGAGACTCCCGGGCTGAGGCCGACGAGACCGAAGACGGAGTGGAGGACAAGTCCTTCTGGATTACTACAAAATATAGACCGGTGATGAAGGTGGAGAACTTCGGCCATAAAGGCATCATAGTGATAGAAAGACCTCAATTCTCCTTGCCTTCTACCCCAGCATTCAACTTAACCAAATTGAGAATTTAGGTTACATAAAACATGTACTTCATTGATTTTCTGTAGAAATTGGTCTGGACTAATAGATATTTAGATCTCCACGTTTCTAGATCTCTGGGTGAATAGATCGTTGGGTGAATAGATTTCTAGATTAAAGGTGTCTAAATTTAAGATTTCAAGAATCCGTCCCTAGATCTCACTTCACTAGTGTCTAGTTCGTTTAGATTTGGGGGCAGATTCTAGCGCCCTGGAAGAACACCCGCGCAGCAGCGCCTCCTCCCATCAAACACTTCTCGGGGTTGCCCTTGTCGTCCTTGTCCTCACCCTTGAGTCCCCAGCCCTTCTTGCCATCAAACTCCTTCTTGTACTTCTGCTCGTACACTTCCTTGTAGGTGTTGTGGGGCTCGAAACTCTGGAGATACAAGCCGTCATGGGGGTCCCGCATGTACTCGTAGAACATGATCAAGTGTCTTCTGACCTCCTCGTGGATCTTGTCGGGTAAGCCGCTGGGTGCCTGGTCGCCCACAAACAAGAGGTAGTCAGCCAAACCCTCCAACAACAATTGGTTGAAGTAGGAGGGATCACGCCAGTAGCGCAACTCATCGGGGTAGTCCCGGTCGTAGAAAAACACGCCTCTGTCAATGCCCGCCTTGGCCAAGTCATCGGCAATGTCCTTCCACTTGGGGTCCTTGGTGTGGTGGAAGAGCTGCGACGCGGCAGACAACGTGGTGCCGGTGTTGTAGGTCCACTTGACGGAGTCCACGTTGGTGGAGTCGAGGGCCACACCGTCCTGGATCAACTTGTCGCTGGGGTCCTGGAGCACCTTGATCTGCCAGTCGATGCATCTTGCTGCAAAATCGATGTAGGTCTTGGCCTCGTTGGGAATGAAGTTGGCGATCTGCAAACAGCATTTGGCCACCTCGGCGGTGGTACACGAGTTGAGCAAGGTCTTGGACACGTGCCAGCGCATGCCCCCCTTGGTCTTGGCGTTGGGGTCATCGTTCCACCCGCCCATCAAGAACCGCACCAACTCGCGCCCTTGGTCCAAGTACTTCTTGTCGCCAGTGACCTCGAACGCCGTGAGCATGGCGCTGCACACCTGGGCGTCGTCGTCGTAGTAGATGTCCCTGTCGCTGCCGTCGTTCTCGGCAGCGGCGTAGCCCTTCAATTGATGGTTCTTGTACTTCTGGAACGTCTGGATGGCGGGGCCCACCAATGGAAGTAACTCCTTGTAGATTCTGGCGCCGTCCACCACGGCCTGGGCGGCCACGGCCACGGCCCAGATCACGAACCGGTCGTCGTTGTAACAACCGTTGCACTTTTTGGGGGCCACGAACGTGCCCTTGCGCTCATTGTAGTACACGGGCCAGAAGTTGCGGACAATGTTGTAGCCCTCGAGGTTGGGGTTTTCGAGCATGGCGGATAAGGGGCTGGAGGGGAGGAGGAGAAAGACCGGCGAAGCTGGGTCTTAGTGGTCTTAGTGGTAGGAATGGCCGTGGAGAGAGCAATTGGTCTAAGAATTGGCAATTGGGCCTGAACGTGGAGTGTTGCTGGAAGGAAAAGGTAATGCTTTTATAGTTGGTTAATTGCTTGCTACTTTGATACTGGAGATGGAATTCACAATGCCGCCCAAATAGGAAGGAGCTTGACAGCCAGGGCGAAGCTGGTAGTGTGCAGGTGGTGGTCATTTAGAGAGAAGGTGAAGATGACGTAATGGGAAGCAGAAGAAGTGGAACTGGTGGAAGGAGGCACAGTACAGAGAGGTGAAAGCAAGAGATAAGATACAAGAAGAGGCGACATGTGTGGAATTTAATAAATTTTACCAATTTTCAGAAGTGCAATATGACACCAGTAACAACATAGCTGGAGATACCGGTTTTAGACATTTGTACGGCCAAACTCTAGTAGAATCGAAGCAGTACCTATATTATTCTCTACTACGCCTATTCTACCTTTCCAACTACTCTAACCTTTGATGTTTGCACAATTATTTGGTGACTGTACTATTTTATAGTTCATGTAATAAGAGCTTCGGCAATCCGCAGCACTTCTATTTAGACTATCGAGATGTGATTATCTGCAAGGCTTCAAATTCTTCACTTTTCCGCAATTTCTGACGTTCAAATTCTGCAATCTTAGGGAAAGCTGAAGACGTTAAACAGAGCTAGACCTAGTCTTCAAGTTCTGCTAAATCCTTTATTTCGAGCTGATACTCTCCTCCTTCCTCTCTACATCCACATAATATGAACTTGCTGCATATCTTTCCTGGTCTATCTCGATGAGATGATTAACACGTGCTTGCCTTCTTCACCTCTTCGTCTACAACATCTATCCCGTTAAATATTTATCAAATATGCGCTACTAATAATACATGAAAAATTAGTTGGTAGCCTTCAAGGGCTTTCTGGCGACGAACAACATCATTGGGGTGAACAACTTCTTTCTACCACCCTCGACCAAGTAGATGGCACCCTCCTCCAAGGCAATGTGGGCTTGACTGATACCCTTTGGAGCCATGCCAAGGGTCTCCATGGCACCGACAGTCTTACGGGTAATGAACTTACCGAGAGTGGTGGTTCTGAACACGGTGAAGTAGTCGTAGAAGGTCTGGCAGTGCTTGAGCTCACCAGCCAATGGGTAGTACCATGGGATTTCGTCGTCGACATCGGCCAAGTCCTGTTGGTGCTCGATCTCGAACCCGACGTTCTTGAGAGCTTGCTCAGCAACTTCTCTAGGGTACATCTTGGGGATACCGTCACCGATCTCGATACCGTAGGCGATTCTACGGTGCTCCTGGTTGCTCTCGTCGTAGGCATCAGTCATGACCCACTCGTAAACACCGAACACACCTCCGGGCTTCAACACCTTGTAGATCTCGGAATACACACCCTCCAACACTGGGGCGTGCACGGTGGCCTCGATGGCGTAGACGGCATCGAAGGTTTCGGGCTCGAAGTCCATCTGCATGAAGTCTCCCTTGACGTAGGAGAGCTTGTTGTCCAACTTGTACTGTCTGGCGTAGTGGTTGGCTCTCTCGATCTGGTAGTCGTTGTTGTTCAAACCGACGATTTCACAGTTGGTGAATCTGGTGATCTCTCTACCGGGACCTCCGACACCGCAACCGACGTCCAACACCTTCATGTTGCCGTTCAAGTTCATCTTGTGGGCCAAGTAGTGCTCGTGTCTGGCGGTGGCTTGTCTGAAGGCCTCACCCTTGTAGTATCTGGAAAAGTGGAAAGAAGATCCCCAACCGTACTCGTACAAGTCGGTGACCAAGTTGTAGAAGTGGTGGGTCAACTGGGAGTAGTCCAGCAAACGGGAGTCCTCGTCGTCCTTGGTGACACCACCGTTCCAGTGCTTGAAGTAACCGTCGGCAGCGACCTCACTGGCGTCGTTCTTGGCCTTGGCCATGAGGGCGCTCAAACCGGTCTTCTTGTAGGAGTCACCGTGCATGGCCTTGGTGAACTCGGCATCTCTCTTGTGGTCCTTGGTGGCTAACTTGATGTTTTGGGACATGGTGTGGAAGGTGTGGAAAAAATTCCTCGATCGACCTGGCCGGCCTTTTATACGTGGGCGTTTGTGAATGAAAATCCGCGCTTTTGTGGCGTTTGCGTGCACCTCGTATAGGTGTCGTTTAGTGCGTGTCGTTTACACTGGTCGTTTAGGCCGGTGGCCGTTATACGAAGCTACAATATGGGACGAGCAGGGCGCCTTGGGCCGGAAGCCGGGGCACCCTGCTTCCGGGCCGAGGCTATGGTGTGATGTGGGCTGGGATGTGGGCTGGGACAGTGACATCAGCATTCACGGCGGTACAGATTAGAGGGAAAGAGAGAGAAAGAAAGCTAGTGGATTTAGAATATGGATGAGATTTCGGCTCTGGTGAGAGCGAGAAGCCCAGTGAAAAATGCGAACGCGAGCAACAGGCAGTTCCACGTTCCAGTCAGTCAACGCTAGGGACCGGCAGAGAGCTGAGATCGGTCTATGATGGAAGTGTGTGATTGCGGTATGGGTTGGGTTCGGGGTGACTGCAGTGCCTATTGTGACAGATCGGGAGTGGAGGCAGATCACAGCATCTGCATCATCGCAACCACAACGCGCTCCAAATGGCCGCAGCTGTGCATACCGGTTCCTGGACCAGGACGGTGCGACACGTATGGTTACGATATGGTCCGGCGTCGTATAACTGTTCGATGCGGACCAATTCGGGAAGGCGCAAGAACCCCTAGCCGAGCAGAGGGCAGGGTCGGAGGAAGTAGACAAAGGCAGTATGGAGTGTGCCTGCGGCGTAGTCCGAGATTCCCGATTACTATTGATCTGCGAATGTCCCCTCCAGAAATAGCATGCCATTTCGTCAAGCAAGAAAAGAGCCCTTGGCCATGAGATGACATGAGAAGTATCGTGGGAGGAATTTGCCGTGGTGGGGTGGCTGGGGTATAGTACGGGGAGAATGGAACCATTCAGGTGTAGAAGACCCACGGATATGTATGAGATGCGGAGTTCTAGGTGACTGTGACCCATAGTGTGAGATTTGCGATCAGATGCTTCTGTTTAAAGTGCCTGTGATCTCTACGATACAGCAGATTGCTGTTGCTGTGCTTCTTAAGCCTTCAAATCTAGTTTCATACTAGTTCTGGTTCTATTTTTATGGTCCGATGAACATAGTTCCATTCTTTGAAATTTCTAATTTTCGTGGTATTATTTTCATTTTTAGCAATTTTCTGCTAAAAGGAAATTAATACATTGATACATTAGTTCAAGGAAGAGATCAGGTCCTTAGCGCAATATCGACCACATCTCGTTCATTTTAGCTCACGCTCTGCATTTATTTACTTCGAGTAGCAGAACCCCATATGTCAATAACACATCCAATCTAATGCTTAATCTTTTACCTCCTCTCTACAATCTGTACCCACAATCTTCTTCCCTTCTATCCAACAGGGCGATTGGTGTAGTGGTTAACATATCTGCCTTCCAAGCAGGTGTCACGGGTTCGATTCCCGTATCGCTCATTCTTTTTGCCTCCTCCACCATCCTCCATCTTATCACCACTGCATGCAGGACAACGCGACCCATTAATCTAGTGTTTGTTTTGCTATTCACATCTCCACCTTCTCCGTTCACAATGAACGGGCCTCTGCACAACAAGACCATGATCAAGCCCACTTTGGACAACATCAAACGAATCAAGTCGATGGCCGAAATCAAAAACGCCACAAACCACGTTTTCCAGGATGCACAACTCAGTTTATCCGGACACAGGAAGCTAGTCCTAGTGATGAAGAACATCATGAACAAGGCCATAGAGTTGGGACTAGAGGAGCATTTCGCCATGTATTTCACCAAACTCATCAACAAAATCCTTCCCTTGAAGAAAGGAGAGCAAGTGGCCGATCGGATAGCCAAGTTCTGCTCGTCGTTTGTCACCAGCATCTCCAAGGATGATTTGGCTAGAAGACACGAGAAAGAGGAGGCAAAGGCTCCTCAAGCTGCCGAACACGAAGAAGAAGAGGAAGAAACTTACGTCGGCGGCTTTGTCAAGTACTTGATCCACCATCTTTTGCGAGGCATCGAGGCCAAGGACAAGAACGTCAGATACAGGGTGGTACAGATCCTCGCATACTTGGTTTACTATATCGGAGAAATTGACCACGATACATTTCAGGCACTTTACACCTCGCTCAACAAGCGCTTGAACGACAAGGAGCCCACCATCAGAATCCAGGCAGTGGTGGCCATCTCCCGATTCCAGTCATTCAACTTTGAATTTGAAGATGATAACAACGAGTCTGCAGGTCCTCTAAACAAGGACCTGATCACAGGAAAAATTATAGCCACCATCCAAAACGACGAGAGTGCCGAAGTCAGACGCGCAGCCATCTTAAATTTGACCAAGAATCAGCATACCATTCCTTACCTCATCGAAAGATCGAGAGACACCAATAGCATCAACAGAAGATTGATTTTTTCCAGAATCACACGGGAATTGGGCGATTACAAGAATGTGAATTTCAAGCAAAGAGAATTTTTGTTAAAGTGGGGGTTGAATGACCGTAACGAATCCGTAAAACAGGCCGCTATCAAGATGGTCACCAACTATTGGTACAATGCTGCCAATGAAGATATCTTAGAATTGATTGAAGTTTTGAGGGTAACAGAAAGCAAAACGGCAGATTTGGCAATGTCCGAGTTTTACAAGGCAAAGGAAGACAATTTATCATCCATCAAAATTGATGATTCCTATTGGAAAGCCTTGACAGTTGAAAAGGCATTTCTTTTGAGAACCTTCTACGACCATTGTAACGATAACAACCTTTATGAATTAATAGATTCCAACTTCCCCGAACCAATTGATCTAGCAGAAACTTTAGAAAAGTATTTGCAACTTAGATTGAAATTCCTTGCTGAAAATGATGTAATAATAAAGAAGTCCGAGGAGCATGAGCAAAGGGTTGAATTTATCAAGAGTCAAATGTTTACAGTCGAGAATTCCCTAGTGAAAATAAAGCATGAGGTGGACACATTTAAAAGAAATCTTAGAGACACACTCAACATTATCGAAGATTACACAGAATTGACCAGACTTATAAAACTTAGACTCACCAAATTAAAAAATAGAGATGACTCGTACGAAGAACTCTTAACAGAAGATAACCACCAAATTGTTCAACAAATACTTGAGTTTTCTGCAACTGAATTAATTGAGAAGCAAACCGAGATTAAGAAATCGATAAAGACAAGCAAGGCTGACGTTAAAGGGCTTGAAAAATCAGTTGTGAGCTGTGAATCCAAATTTAAGCAAAGCAATGAAAAATACCACTCCCTCGCTAATGACATGCTCGAAGAAAATGAAAGATTTTCTAATGATGAAGATGAATTCTTGCCATTTGCTGATGAACTAAAGGAATTAGAATTCATCATTGAACAATTATTACTAATTTCCAAAGAATTCGATTTCAGTGACGAGATAGGAAGACGGAAAATGTTGCAAATTGTGAGAAAGTCATTAGCAGAAGATAAACTTTCGTCAACGTTAATATCAATTGGCCTTCAAGTGTTACGGAAGATTTCCATCAATGAAAAAGATTTCATTGCAATGGCTACGGAAATTATCACAGATATTAGAGACTCGTATGAGAGTGAAGATGATACATTTCATTCCGCAATTTCAGGATTTGACGAAGAAGACGAGGAAGAAGACGAGGAAGAAGACGAAGTAGAAGAAGAAGAAGAAGAAGAAGATGCCGGAGAGAAACAAAATCAAGAAAAAGAGGAGGGTGTTGAAAGCCTGAATCAATCAAGCGTGTCCAGTCCAGCAAAAAAGAAGACTCCGAGAAAAACCAAGAAACGTAAGATTGAAGCAAAATTACCACCCGATGACATTGTGATTAGATGTTTGAGAATAACACAAAATGTCTTGGAATTGATTGAGGATCCTCTCGAAAATCACATTTCTTTAGGATCAATTTACTCTGGTTTGGTCAACTATGCAATTAACTTCAGCGAGAAATATACCTTGCATTTACAAGGTCTCAAATGCTTAGGCTTGTTTGCATTAATTGATAAAAACACCGCCCAGGATGCAGTGACCACTTTGTTTGCTGCTATGCGGAATTCAGGAGAAGAAACCAGAATAATTGGTATGAAAGCCATTATCGATATTCTCTCCACATATGGAACGTCCTTGATGGATGAGCGTGTGATGTATCAATACGGAAAGTTGTTCTATAAGTCCTTGAACACATTTGAGATGCCAAAACTTCAGTGCATTGTTGCTGAAGGTCTATGCAAATTGTTCTTGGCAGATGTATTTAACCAACCAGAAGTTGCTAAAACTACAGAGGATGAAGAAGAAGAGAGGCCAATTGTCGAAACGCAAAAGCAATTATTCGAGGCATTGATCCTTAGTTATTTCCATCCATTGACACAAGAAAACCAAGAGTTGCGGCAAATTTTGTCATTTTGCCTTCCAGTATATGCATTCAGTCACCCAAAGCACCAATTTAGAGTTTCTTCGGTTAGTGGTGACTGTTTGTACAGAATGTTCAACGAATCAAGTGATTTCATGCGTTATGAAAGCAAAATATCACCCCAATTGGCAGTTCAACAATTAATATATTGGTGTGATCCGAACAATTTAGTTAAATTATCTTCGGAATCGATGAAAGTCCAAACCTCTCAAATATGGCAGTGTGTTTACTTACTACAAGTGGCAGAACAAGATACCCCCAAAGCAGTCAAAAAAGCCATCATTAATAATTTAAGCAAGATTTTTATTACTTCAGAACTCGAATCTAAAGTGCTAAAAGGATTGCTTGACGCTCTTGAAGGAACTAAAGTATGTTTCGATGACAATAGTCTGGATGCTGAATTCCAGTTTGACAGGCTCACATTGAAAAACTTCGAAGCATTTGAGACAAACGTTAAAGAAGCATACAGTGCATCAGTTGAACGCGAACAACGCGAAGAAGCATTGACTCCTCGCTCGTTCAGCAGAGCCAGCTCAATTTTGGAAGATATTGAAGATAGCAATGGCAATATTGTGGGCATGGACGGAGAGGACAAGAATAATTCAAAGGCTTCATTGAAATTCGATTCCGCGAGTACAGAAGAAAAGCAAAAGGAATTCGAAGAAGAAAACGGAAATGAGAAGCAAGATCAAAATGACGAGGAAGAAAACACTCACCAGGAAGCTACTACTAAAGAAGAAGACGTAGATATGGAGGAAGCAAGTAAAGCACAAAAAATTAACGACCAATTAAAGGAAATTGATGAGTTACTTGAACAAGAAGATGAAGTTGATTACGATATTTCGATGGCAGAATAGAATCTTCCTTCGATATTCTCAGTACTACAAATAATGAAGGTAAAATTTTATTAGAGTAATTTATATCCTCAAAAGTTTTTTGTTTTTTGTTTTTTTGGAGTTTTCATGAAGGTAAGCATAGTATAATTATACGATATTGTCATTTTAAACGATTGAGCAAATTGGAGGAACCCATCCATTCTTAGTCTTGTATCCAGCCCAGTTGTCTTTGTCGGCAGATTGGGACTTGTTAGAGTTGGAAGAGTTGTTTTGAGCGGCCATGATTAATTGTTGTTTTTGTTTTGTTGTTGTGATACTGCAACTATGGTATGATTGATGTTCTTATATAGTTTAATTTAACAGTAGACTCAATTGGTGAGATATTGTAGGATCTGAATATGCAGATTTTTGGTTGCAATTCTCAGTTACATAAATTTCCTTTTTGGGATTCTACTATGACAAGAAGTTAGTATTTATTGACATGATGTTTCAAAATCGGTGAACTATACTGATAGTGGTGTGTTTAACATCAAAGGGGTAATCACAAGCCACATCTTGTTCAATCTGATGACCCCTTTCGTTCGTATTTCTTTACAAATGCGTAATTGTGTCTCACAAGCTAATTCTGGAGAAACTTTTCATACCTTTGATCGAAGACCCAGAGTAATGTCGGAATTGAATCCAGTAATGTGAACTCTCAACATGCTACAAGTGTATATGTGCATCTGTTTCAACCCATGAAAGTGAACTACAATTGAAGTGTCTCAATTGAGAGCAATCAATACACACTTCACCACTTACTGTGCACCAAATTCCATTTGGCCTCAACGAAATTAAACTAATTCATTTATGACGAATATTATAAACAGGCAGACATATAGCATGAAGTTAGCACGCGGGACTCCAAATTCATAGTTGGACATGGCTTCATAATCATTGTATAAAATCGTTAACATCAATGCTCAATTTAACAACTAGCGTTTGAGCATGGTGGATTGTTCAAGCAAGTGATTAACATCCGCAGAATTGATGACAACACCTCTTTCAGAGCACTTGGCCTTGCTCTTCAACTCGCTACACAATCCGTCAATATCAATCTCAGTATACTTCGGATGTGCAGTAATTCTATCCCATATTTCAGAACATCTCATTGTGTCAGCTGGTGCCGGTACCACTTCATCTTCCTCGTATTCACCCAGCGTCACGTTGGTAGTGTATTCTGTGCCGGTCTTGGAATTGTCCGTCACATAGTCTCTTACATCGAAATTATTGACTCCACTCAATGGATCATAAATAGACTCTTCCGTTGTCAATAGCGAAATTGGATCCACTTCGATTGTATGCTTGGGGACATCACTCTCTGCATGGTTTATGCTACCAAATGCCAAGGAAACATCGAAGTTGTTGTCGTTAAGGAACGAGAGTGGGTCATTATTATTAGTTTCTGGGAAGTTGAAATCAAGCGGATTGGACTCGCTCGACGTTTGTTGAAAGAAAGGATCGTTTATGTATTCCACTTGTCCTGCGTGAGAGTTTCCTTGAACTCCCTCGAAGTCGGAATTTGGGGTAACCAAATTCGAGAATGGGGAGGAATAGTTCAGCAACTGCTCTTCCTTCTGTTTGGGAACCGAGCTTCTGCAGTCCTCTCTCTTATATTTGGGAACAGGACACAGCTTGGTTCCACATGCCTCGTTCAACTGTACACAGAAGCTATCCACCTGCTCCTCGAAGTTGTTGGCAACGTTATACTTGGGTCTAATCTGAAGATTTGTGTGTTCAGGAGCAGAGGACACCGACGAGTCCGGCGACACCAAGACGTTCTCATTCAAGGGGCTGCTCGAGGAAGAGGAGGAGGTTGCGACGTTATTGTCTCCCACCTGGAAGTTGTTGGAGCTGGAGTGGCTACTTACACTGGCAGTATGGGTGGTCTTTTTCAAATTGTCCTTGGACCAGGGGAAGTCTACCGAGAAGGGGGATGTGTTGGAAGTATGCTTGTGGTGGTCTGAGCCTATCGAGCCGCCGGAGGCGCTGCTCTGGGAGAATGTGGAGGATTTGGTGGACACACTGGTCTGGGAGTCGAATGATGGAAGGTAGCCCCCGGTGTTGGGGTGGGACAACTTGCCGACCTTGGTAGGAAGCAGGAAGTCCGACAAGTCGGTGGTGCCTCTGTACCTGGCCAACTCGCCCTTGAGCATGTCTACCTGGGCCTTCAAGAAGTCGGACTCGGTGATGGCCTTGATGTTGTCTTCTTCCAAGGACTTGACCTTGTCTTCCAAGTCCTTCATTTTGCGCTCTTTCCGCTCACGGTAGGCTCTCTGGGCGGCTCTGTTCTGGGCGGTTCTCTTGGACTTGGGCTCGGTTTCTATGGGCTTTCTGCCGGGCTTTGAGTGGAGTTTCTTGTCGCTGTGGGAGTCCGGGGAGACGGCATCTTCGGGGGACAACTCGGGGGCGACGTTGGAGATTTTTCTCTTGATGTCGGCCATGGCGGGAGGGTGGTGGGACGATGAGCTGGTGGAGAAAGATGGAGCCGGCAAAGACAGGACGAAGGATGGAGGGTGGCGATTAGTAATCGGAGCTGGTGGTGCACACACTACCGACGACGAAGGGAAAGGCAGCGAGGGCTGGCGATGGGGCCGGCGAAGAGGACGGGACGGCGGCGGCGGCGGAGGGACGGGATGGCCTTAGTAAACGGCCACGGCAGGGAGAGGGAATATTGAACAAGTCGGGAAGAAACACCTGCAAAATTACCAGTGGTTGGGAGGGTGGGACCCAGGGTAGTTATATAAGGACGCAACATGTAGGAAAAAGAAATGAGGGGCCGGCAAAAGAAACCATGGGAGGGAGATCCGAGGGCGCCGACCAGGGCAGATACGAGGGCACAACGGTCGGCCGGCGCGCGCATTTAGGCAGGTGCCGGCGGGGCGGGGGACAACTAGACACCACGGTGGAGGACAATTAGAGTGATGGGAGAAACGGCAGGGAGCTTTGGGTCTTCAGGAGTTGTAAGAGTTGTACAGTCAGATCTTAGCGGCAGCGTGGATGCCGTAGATACAGAGAGAAGAGAGAAAGAGAGAAAGAGAAAGAGAAAGACAGAAGGGATACAGGGAAATATATAGAGGGATACAGAGAGGAATATACAGCGCGGAGATACAGAGAGCGAGAAATACAGAGAGATGCAGAGACACAATCACACAGACTCACAGATCCACAGACTCACAGACACATGGAGTCACACACACAGAGACACAGAGTGACACACACAGAGATAGAGTCACACACACAGAGAGGTGTATGTACCTGTGATTTTGCCAGTAGTGACCCCCCTGGCAGTGGACGTTGGCACCGCAGTAGCGAGGCCCGTTGTATCACGCCCCGGTGGTAGCGAGAGACTTGCGCTGTCACCTTACGCCCCCTCTTTCCACCCCCTCTCCACCCTCTTTCCATGGCGGTGCGGCGGGGCCCCGGAACTGGCAGTGCGTTGTCGCACTGGCCGTCCGGAATCGATTCTGTCATGCATGCGAACGTCCCAGGTCCATGGCAGCTGCAGACGGCCTGGGTCTAGTGCGTTCGTTCGTGCCAGGCATTAGAGAATAGATATAT
The DNA here is from genome assembly GCA_030565345.1 of Suhomyces coccinellae. NCBI lineage: Eukaryota > Fungi > Ascomycota > Pichiomycetes > Serinales > Debaryomycetaceae > Suhomyces > Suhomyces coccinellae. The sequence continues at coordinate 65,275 of JAJMBP010000026.1, read as the reverse complement.
AGATAGATAGATACATAGATATAGGAAGTCCAACAGACGGAGCACCAAGAAAGAAGGGTGGATGCAATGTGAGTATATGTTCGAGTGTACGTGGAATATTGGTACGGATCGAGGGTCCAGGAGTGTGGCCGCTACAGCCATTTTTCAGTCCGAGTCGGCCAACTTTCCTGGGGTTGGGTAGGCCTGGTTTGTATGGGCCTTTCGGGTTAGGAGCGAGTCACGGCCCGCAGACCAACCGACCGGTTGTCAAAAGCAGACACCAGGACGAGGGGATCCGAGCCGGACCGGAAATGGCCTCACAACCCTCCAGCGAATGAATGTGCCTAGGCAGCCTAGGCAGCCTAGGCAGCCTAGGGGGGTGAGGGAGTTCGTGCGGGAGTTCGTGCGGGAGTAAGTCAGTAAACGGAGCAATAGGAGGAGACAGACGAGCCGGGACGGCTACGGCTACGACAATGACTGACCCTTGCCTGCCTGACCTTTGCCTGCCTGCCTGCCTGCCTGCCTGCCTGCCTGCCGGCGGGCCTACCCCTTCCCCCGCGGCGGCCCGGTGCTGCAGCACCGTGTCCGGGTCCCCACTGGCTCGCCCTAAGGAGCACAGTCAGCAGAGTTGCTACGTCCATTCACTTCCACCACTTCCACCACATCATCATCCAAAGCCAGCCAAATATGTAGCTACGCCCAACAACCCCACTCGCCAGCCGTCCATTCCCAGGGTGGGTTTCCTGTTCGCGAAAACCGGGGGCGGACGGCAGATGGCGGAGATAAACCATGCGCTCTTCTGCACTCCACCTTCGGGAGGCCTGCAGCCTGCAGCAGCAGCAGCAGCCTCCAGCCCGGCGGATATAGCGATCTAGCCCTATTATTATTATTATTATTATTATTATTATTATTCTAATTATTGTGGAAGGCAAAGAGTCATAATGGCCAGCCTTGCACGGGGTCCATATCAGGGTGTGACCAGGGAACTCCCGCCTTCAACGCAGAGGGAGGAATGTGATTGGAGTAGAGCAAAGACGAGGAGGGCGGTGGCTGTGTAATCGGATCGGATAGGGGGAGAAGAAGAAGGGGAGGCAGAAAGAAAGGAGAAGCACATAGGAGAAAGGAGAAAGGAGAAAGGAGAAAGGGGAAATGAGAAAGGAGAAATGAGAAAGGAGACGAGAGAGAATAGGAGCACCGCAAGAAAGGCGAATAGATTAGAGTGAATAGAGAGACACTGCCGAGGAATTAGACTCATTCTGCGGAGTGAACAGATTTCATGAACGGATGCTGGAACAAACAGAATAGCCAGGTCATTAGATATTGAGCTCATTGCAGGTGCTGCAGGGACTTAGTTGCAGAGAATTGAACGGTCTAGTTGCAGAGCATTGAACAGTCTAGTCCAGTGCATTGAATTATCTAGGTCCAGTGCATTGAATTATCTAGGTCCATTCAGTTCCGGAGCATTGGTCTGAAAGATCCAATTCCACCTTGTCTCACAATTATCATATACTGCAACGGGCCAAACAATCGTAGCGATATTTTTGCTGCAGGTCAGTTTGCATATCTTATCAACAGCAACAATCCACACGGCGTCATGATCTCGGACCCCTATTCGTGAATTGTTCAAATACAGCAACTGTGTCGAGGCCAGTATCGGCGATTTGGCTCCAGGCTCCTAATTGCAATTGATTGACAGCATTGGAGAAGAGCCAATGCAGTAAGGCTGGAGCGACTTCCACAACAGAACCCTGAGCACCCTCCGCCACAGCGGCCAATCCCTACTTTGACACAAACAGTTAAAACAAGGGCCAGTTCCAAACTCCGCGAACATCGCAGTTGACCGAGGGCTCTGAAGCGATATTTCACATACTGCGTTTCAATTAATTGCAGTGCCACTTGCCAATTTCCAGGCGCCCGACACCGTCTCAGACACTAGTCTATTTCACGGTTAGTTTCATTCAGTAGTTTATTTATTCTTTCCTCTTGAACCTTCCCAGCACCTTTTTTTCACGAATCATTATCTCTAAAATCTCTACTCCGAGACACGTCTCCTACTCATCGGATTGAACCAATAACTTTCATATATATCCTGCGGGACCCAAACTATTCCAGGATCCTCCCAAACGCCTGAAAATTCACACCTGAAAGCTACGTATAAACTCCTCAATTGGACGTGTTCCATGACGTCGGACTTTGGTACTGTAAAGCATAATCAGGATTGGTATATTGCCCCACTTTTCAAGGTGAAACCGGCCACCCACAAGAAGAGACCACTCCAACATAGAGAACTTGGCGTTGTAGATTCGGGTCTTACTGTAAGGAAGTTCACCTCTATGTCACCCCACGATGAATCAGAACCTTCGTAAAATCCACTGTCAATGTGAACGTTACATTTTCACTCTTTGTGCTGAATTTTCCATTTTCCATTCCCATTTTCCGCTCTCCATTATTACATACCACTTCCCAGCTTGATATCCCGCTTCTCAATTCTTGCATCTCACTCTTTGATTCTTATATTCCACCATTTCTCAATTCCTGAATCTCACTTCTTTAATCTTATTTTTCATTCTTTAATTCGTGCATGTTTACTTTACAATACATATTTTTCACTCTTGGATTGTTGCATTTTTACACTTCGATTCCTACATCCTTCGTTCTTGCACTTTTCCACTTCAACTCTAGATTTTATCAACTCTTCATTCTTCCACGTCTTCCTTTAGTTTACGTCTTGCACTTCTCCCATCCTTTCCTTTTACCTGCTCGCTCCTTTTCTCCTCTGCTTCCCTCGCTGGTCCTCCACTAACTTCGCGATTTTCTCAATCTCACCTTTCTCTTCACCACTTGGACCAAGATGTTGGAACGCTTGCACATAGAGGACCCCGACGTGTACAGTCTCCTAGACTACAATGACCACATCGACATCACCGAGCAGCTCTTCTCCTCCATCAAGAACATCGACCCCAACCATGTTGTCAAAACGCCCGAATTCGATCTTCTTGACGGCACCAGAGCCATCGAGGTCACCAACCCTCGACTCGATACTGGCCTCATCCAATTGCTGAATGAAGAGATCCTTTTCGACACAGGCATTCCACATGACGCGCCCACGATCATCGCCATCCAATCCAAATTGTTGGCCTTGTTCACCACCTGGTTCGACAACAGCTCTTTGCCAGTCACTGTTCTCAGCTCCAGACACGTCCAAACACTCCTAGAAAATCACGATGCTACTGCAGCCGACCCTTCTGTGCTGTTCTTGGACAAATGCTCCCTCGAAAACCGCCGGTTGCCGGCAGAGACCCGTGCAAAGGCTGTTCATGATCCGGCTACCCAGGGCGAGGAGTCCGTCGAGGCCATGGTCCAGCGCATGTTGGTGCACAAGGTGTTGAAGACATTCATTATCGGCTTGTCCCGGTTTATCGCCACCTGCTTCTACATCTCGACCAACGTGCTCTACGAAGAGGAAGACTTGACCACCCGTAACATGGGCGTGGACTTCTTGCTGGGAGTGGATACGTCCATTGTCATCAGCGAGTTGCAGAGAAGCATCGCGTGGATCGACAAGAACGTCACTGACAAGACCCACAGGGACCTCTTGACCTACCAGTTGAGACTAGTGATGTCTTTGAACCAGTTGGATTCCATCTTCTACCTCCCCATCACCTTGTTTCGTGGCCAGAAGCCAGATCAGGACCAAATTGCGTTTTTGGCAGATGCAGTGGACTCTATCAAGGTGCTTGCTTTGGCAGAAACAGTCCCAGTGCCGCCAGCATCGTTCTCCAAGTTTGTCCAGACCGACTTGGAAAACAAAAATATTCCGTTTGAACTTAGCGAAATTTCCCGCCAGGAAGCATGGGCAAAGCTTTCAAAGATCTTCGAGTCGGTTCAATCGTTTGTGGAGTCTTCCTACAGATTCTCCCACATGAACGAGCACTTGAACTTTCTCACCTATGAAATTGGCCACAACATCACTAATTACGGGGTGATATCCAGAGGCATATTCCAGTTGTATCTTATCCGTGACGATAAGTCGATTTACGGTGACCCCAGCTTCTGCTTGAGCAATTACAGCATCAAGTGTATCGAAAATATGGTGGGACCCTTGAACGCTATACTCAATATGAACGACAAGGTCATGAGCTCCCTCAAGGAGGACGAGAGAGTCCACATTGAAAAGAGATTGAACCAGCTCTTGGTTGATTTAGACTCAGGCATATACCACAACCTCACCATACATGGAAATAATATTTGCCGTCAACAACAATTGAGATCTCGAGCCTTGTTGATATGGGACAATCTCCAGGTTTCATGGGAGTCGTTCGAAGTTGAAATGTACCAATTGTTCAACATTGGGGATGAACTTGAAAATGGCGACATAGCCTTGCCTGTCAGTTCATTCATTTACTACACAAAAATGCATTTAATGGTCGATTTTGCCCTTTGTGGGTTAGATTTGAACATCTACAAACCATTTGACCTCTGTTTAATCTACTGGTATTCTTCCTACATAGTTCAATTGATAGTTGAACATTTGAAAGGCAGAGTCCATAATATCCTAGTGGAAAAAGTCAACCATATCGAGAAATCAGTCCCAAAAAAGATTAAAAAACTTAAGGCTGGCCCTAAGAAAGAGGCACTTAAGCTTTCCCACAGATATAACCGTGAAGTTGAATTGCCACGAATCGTCGATTCCCAAAATTATTCATGGCATTATGAAATCCCATCACTTTCAGCATTAAATGATCTTCTTGAGGCCCATAGAATTTTCATGATTATTTTATCATCGTTTAACCTTATAGATTTCTTGAAGGGCCCAAAAAATTCTTTCACAACAGTGGAAAACTTATACAACTTGCGTCTCAAGCCATGGTCTTCAATAGGAGTTCCCAATTTGCCTACCTACCAGCAGTATGCCAACTCTCTTGACGTTAGCTATTTGTCAACAAAACAGAACTATATGCCCCTCCTCAAGATTGTGGAAGACAAGTTACAAGCCAGTTTGACCACGCATGAGCAAATACTAAAGGATATCAAGGAACACGATCTCATCAAGAACCAATTCACCCATACCTCCGATAGCATGGTCGAATGGTACAATGGCTTGATCAAGGTGAGTATTGGAACCTTAGTAGAAGTGAAGAAACTTAGAAAAATGGTGGACTCCATGAAGTTGGACGAAATTAACGCGGACACCTATAAATTGACCATATCTTCAGGTTACCACAAATATTTCCCCAAAATTGTCCTCTCCAAAAAGGAAGGGACACCCAAATAGACCAAAACCACTCTAGACTTACCACTGTAATTAATTTAGGTAGCTATCTAGTTCAAAAAAACACGCCCTAGACATTTCTCCATAGTAATTTAGTATAGTGGCTAGTATTGTTCAACAATACCTAAGAACGAAATAATGAAGGAGCCCTAATCCTGTTCAATTGAAGTTACTGCCGTTTTCAATTTTTGGGACTCTTCAAGGATGTAAGGCGTATTCTTAGTTACCACGGTGGATATATCTTCATGGACCTTTGCGGTTGCTTCTTTTACTGATTGAAGAATGGCCCTGGTCTTGCGTAGACTTTCGATTTCGGCCTGGTAATCGGGGGAGGGTCTTTCCATTATTTGATGTTTGCGAAATGGGACAGTAAAGAATAGGAAATGATATGAATGGAGGTTCTCTGAGTAATGGTATCAGTACTGTATCTGGATAATGGATATATTGAAATGTGAGCAAAAGTGGCAGAATTGACGCAAACTTGCACTTGAACTTGAAAGAACGGACTGCACAACAGAACAGGACACACGAGCTTATCTGCACCGCGACAACACAAGACTTGGTGACAGTAGACTTGGGTGTTGAAGTAGGGGCAGATATGTGCGCACGTGACATGACGCACGTGACCTCGCGCCAATCACGGACTGACCTTTGTAAAATCCATTCACTTCTTCAACTCCATCAACATGTCCACTTCGATAGTTCGTACCCTTAAGAACATCTACCTGTCTGGGTTGAGAAGAGCCGGCTGGCAGATCCAGAACCTCAACGATACCAAAAGAGGTGTTTTGGTCGGTGAGGACGACTTTGGAAACAAGTACTACGAGACCGATGTTCCAGAAGAAATCCACTTGAGATCCAGATGGGTCGAGTACAACACCTGGGGTATGTCTGTGGACATGTCCCAAGTGGAACCAGGATGGCATTACTGGTTGGGATACGGTACCAACACCAGACCCAACCAATTGCAGGGAGACGAGAAGACCACCAGAGCCTACCCAGTTCCAGAGAAGCACAAGCCCAACTTGACCGGTAGCACTGGAGCATTTGTGACCTACAACACTGCCAAGCCAAAGCACTCCGCTTGGGTGCCCGAGGTCAGGGCCAGAGAATAGGCTAGCTAGGAGCTAGAACGAGACATGTTCTCATGCATAGATGGTGTTGAGTCGCCAGTTCATAATATATGTCTAAGATACGGAGCAATGTAGAGAGGAGGACAACGAGAGTATGGATGATGGGAGATTGGGGGTGTGGGATTGGTTGCAATTTGAAAGATGAACACAGGGAAGGAAGAAAATATGTACAGAGGAGGTGAAATGGTTTAGATACAGAGAAAAGAAAGTGATGATTAGATGGATTGAATCATTTATGGAGATTTAATCTACCGACAAAGGCTACTTTCCGAAAAGCATTATCAGGTTCTGGTCCTTTTACCACTATTTTCTTTAGCTGTGAGCGGAATCAATGGTTATTTTAATTATTGAATTCCTTAATTAACTTCAAGCGGTAATAACTCACAATAGCTGAATCGAATCATATTTTACTTCTAATCATCAATTATGTTCATCTCAATTCCATTCGATTTTCCCAATTTTCAAGAGAATATGAATGGATCAGAGAACGGTTTTCACGCCTACATATCTTTAAAGCGACTATCAAGACAGAATTGAAGTTAGAATGTCTATTATTGACACTTCCATTACTGCTTATAGATGGTCTTTGCTTCAAAGACTCCAATTTGATATATATTTTAAAGTTGATGGTCCGTGATGGGTGTTCCTGTAACTCATTCGCAGCCGAAATCGAGATACACCATTTGACACCACAACATCTAAAGCCCAACCAGTAGCCGTGCTCAAGAACCTACGTAAAATCTAAAATGTCCAAAATTCTCTCGATTTACCCATTGTAGCCACTTCCATCCAAGGAATATCAACGTTCTATATATCTCACTCATCTGAAAAATTTTACACCACATGTCTGAACTTCCAGCATTGGCCTCAGATGCCGTTTTGAAGCAATCTGCTCCAGTCCCCGACTCCTTCGTGGAGGTCAAGGGCGTGGACTATTCCAAAGATGAAGCTTACAACATGAAGGCAGTAGACTTGGTCAATTCCATGAGAACCATGGGCTTCCAGGCCTCTTCGGTGGGCCAAGCTTGTGATGTCATAAACCAGATGAGATCCTGGAGAGGCAAGCACAAGGATGAATTGGAAGAGCACCAAATCAAGGGAGAGTTCGACGACGAAGGATACCAGAAGACCACCATTTTCATGGGATACACTTCCAACTTGATCTCATCTGGTTTGAGAGATACCTTGAGATACTTGGTCCAGCACAAGATGGTCAGCGCAATCGTGGCCACCGCCGGAGGAGTTGAAGAGGATTTGATCAAGGTGTTGGCTCCAACCTACATGGGAGAGTTCTCATTACCTGGTGCCGGTTTGCGGGACCAGGGCATGAACAGAATCGGAAACTTGTTGGTTCCTAACGACAACTACTGTAAATTCGAGGACTGGATTGTGCCTATTTTGGACAAGTGCTTGGAGGAACAGGAGGAAGCGGTCAAGAGATTGGGGGCCGAGGCGTTGAACTCCGATTCCGATGCCGTTTGGACCCCATCCAAGTTGATTGACCGTCTTGGAAAGGAAATCAATGACGAGAGCTCGGTATTGTACTGGGCCCACAAGAACAAGATTCCCGTCTTCTGTCCTGCCTTGACAGACGGTTCTATCGGAGACATGTTGTTCTTCCACACCTTCAAGGCTTCTCCTCAGCGTTTGCGTTTGGACATTGTCAGTGACATCCGCAGAATCAACTCCATGTCCATGGAGGCCACCAGAGCAGGAATGCTTATTTTGGGTGGAGGTTTGATCAAGCACCATATTTGTAACGCTTGTTTGATGAGAAACGGAGCCGATTACGCCGTTTTCATCAACACCGGCCAGGAGTTTGATGGTTCGGATGCGGGTGCTCGTCCAGATGAGGCCGTATCTTGGGGTAAGATCAAGGCTGAAGCCAAGTCGGTCAAGGTTTATGCTGATGTAAGTGTGGTTTTCCCATTGATCGTGGCTGCCACCTTTGCATCGGAGATACCTGCTCCAGCCAAGTAATTGTACAGATAATCTACGGTAATAATAGAGAGAAATGTGGAGAACAATATGTAGAGAGACGAGCTGAGGAAAGAGTTCAAAAAATCACTTGTAGAAGTGTCACAGCAAGGGAACGTGGGGAAAATATGTTGAAATCAATATTTAAAGAATAATCTACATGAAAAAAGTATCTGGGGGATGGAGAAAAGGCAAAGAGAGTGGATAACGGGTCAGATATATATGGAGAATATTCATTTCAAATTGGCAAAAAAGTTAGAATATCAAGGTTTGATAATTATACCATTGCCTTCAGGAATATATTGACTTCAAGGTTACTTTCGCCATGCATGCTTCTCTAAACTTGGATCCAAGGAGCAGGAGAGCCATAGGAGAGAAACGATACAACCATACAACGATTTTCCCTATACTGCGGAATGTCTTTCCCGGAGCTCTATCTGGATACTATTCAATGCCATAATATGCACAATTATGCACGTATCAAAGCGAAAAATATCGCGATGACAGTTGATTACAAATGCCAGTCAACAACAGGACGTTGAACTAGGAAGAATTTGACAAAATTCACGAACTTCCCAGCATTGACACTGATAACAGGACCTAAAAAGTCAGATTCTATACATAGAATGACAGTATGGAGGTGCCGCAGACCAGAACTTTGCACCCAGCAATCGCGCAGGGCCAAAGCTGTCACATGGTCCAACTTTAGAGTAGGATCAACACTAGGACAAGCCAACAAACGTCTTTGCGGGCTAAAAACGCAAATCTCTAGGATTTCCAATTGGACCGATCAATAGCACTAGAGTCAACCCCACTCTTCTTCGCAGTATCGAGCCCCGAGTTCCGCCAATGGAGCCGCACCCCAGATTTCTCAATCCAGGTCCGAATATGCCCATTCAGGTCTCGGTCCAGGTCCAAGCCACTTTCAGAGTAAAGTTTCAAAGATAGAAGGAATGCCCTGCCAAATGCGCCGGACCAATTCCAGATTGCCAGTATCATGGAATTGTGCCCTTGACAGCCTGTCCTTTGCACTCTGTCCGTTCTCTACAAGTAGCCAGTGCACCGGTACCGGCAATCAGTACCGTTCGATCGGTGCAGGCTCTATCTTTAACCAATTGTCGTATCAGCACCCACTGTGCAATGGTAGAATCTACATCATCCATGCCAATTGTAATAACAGCATCATCATGCCAATTGTAGAACCATCGTCATCATCCATACCAATTGTGCCAGTATCGCCAGAATCTCTAGCTCCCGAGTTTCGGTATCCACCCTCTCCATCCCCAGTATCTAGCCAGTGATCGTTTCCGAATCTGCGCATCCGTATTGTCCTACGCCATGCGTCTTATCCAACTGTCATTGACCCCACAGTATCTAACCATCCCAACCTGTCGGACCCACCGGTTGGCCTCGCTCCACAACTTTCCAGCTAACAATTGGCTCTATCACAAGCCGCTTCATTTGACTCTTCCCTATCATACTACTCCTCTAGAACCTCGTATCAGCTCTCCATTGACTCTATTGTCTGCTGCCCGCTATCTCCTTGACTCTGGTCAACGCCTCCACCAAGCCTGGCGCCCCGTTCCCAATATTCCGCTCTATTGTGTGGCCCTGGCTATTCTTGCGTTGCACTTCGCCTCTTGTTCTGGCATGGCTTCCTGGCTCGCTGCCCAGCCTAGGGCTGGCGCTGGCCTACTTTGTGCGGCACCGCTGGGGAACAGCCTAATCACGCCAAATGCGCCACCATGACAAATCCCGTCCTGTGCCAGCGTCCACCACAGTTAGAACAGAATAGAGGATTCTCCGGGTTCCACCACCTCCAGGCCAGAATAACATGGCCAGGAGAACCTACTGATGCCACCGATTCCACCTACAGTGTTTACAGTGTCTAAAGTGCCCACAGTGCCCCCACAGTGCCTATAGTGTACGCACGGTAGTCACAGGATTCTCGGTACGCACAGTGCGCTCTGCAAGTCCCTCGCTATTTTCTGTGCCTGGAACTGCCCGTTTCTCGCCATTGCGCTCCTTCTGTCTAACCGCCATCCCGCCATCGCTACCCGCACTGCCTGTCACCCACAGTCTCTGGCCCCACAAAGTATATAAGCAGGCCGCGCCCCAGCACTTCTCCATTACTTGCACCACCATGAACCAAGACCTCAGTAACGTGCTCAAGGACCTCTTGCAGGCCATTGAGAAGACCTCCATCCAGAACGAGTCGTCCTCGACCTCTTCGTCCTCCGTGTCCACCGCCTCATCGGTGCTGACCAAGGTCTCTACCGCCAGCGACCTCAAGCACTACACCCAGCGCTACATCGACTTCACCTACACCTCGCCCACCATCTTCCATGTGGTGGAGCACTTGAAGAAGGAGCTTGGCGATGCGGGCTTCACCTACATCGCCGAACGCGACAACTGGTCTCAATTGAAACCCGGCAAGTACGTCACCACCAGAAACGGTTCTGCCCTCGCCGCCTTCGTGGTGGGCAAGGACTGGACCCCAGCCAACGGTGTGGGTGCCATTGGCTCCCACATCGACGCGTTGACCGCCAAGTTGAAGCCCGCCTCCATCAAGGACAAGGTCGACGGCTACGAGTTGTTGGGCGTGGCACCCTACGGTGGCACCTTGAACTTCCTCTGGTACGACCGTGACTTGGGTGTTGGAGGAAAGGTGTTGGTCCGTGACGGTGACCGTGTCGTGTCGCGGTTGGTCGACTCCACGCCCCACCCCGTTGCCCATATTCCCACCTTGGCACCACACTTCGGCGCCCCCTCTACTGCTAACAACCACGAGACCAATTCCGTCCCCGTGGTCGGCTACTCGTCCGGCGAGCAAGACCCCGCGACCGACGAGGAGAAGAGTGCTCCATTGTATGGCAAGCACTCGTTGACCTTGTTGCGTTACATCGCCAAGCAGCTCAAGGTCAAGGTGTCGGACATCTTGCAATGGGACTTGGAGGTCTACGACATCCAGAAGGGTACCATTGGTGGTTTTAACGATGACTTCTTGTACGCTCCAAGACTCGATGACCGTCTCTGTTCATGGGCTGCCATCCAGGCCTTGATCGAGGCCGATGCTGCTGACTTGCTCCCCAAGGACTCCTTCTCACTTGTCGCGTTGTACGACCACGAGGAAGTGGGCTCGCTCTCGCGGACCGGAGCCAAGGGCGGCCTCCTCGAAAGTGTGACTTCGCGGGTGGTCCAGGCGTTGCACCCCTCCAAGGCCAACGTGGAGGAGGATTTGAGATTGACCTACGCCAACTCGCTCATCTTGTCGGCTGACGTGATCCATCTCGTCAACCCCAACTACGAGAGCGCGTACTTGGAGCACCACAAACCCGTTCCCAACACCGGAGTCACCGTGTCGTTGGACAGCAACGGCAACATGGCCACCGATGCCGTCGGTGTAGCAGTGGTGGAGCTGATTGCCCGCAAGAACGGTGACAAGCTCCAGTACTTCCAGATCAGAAACGACAGCCGCAGTGGAGGCACCATCGGCCCTGCCATTTCCTCGCTGACCGGTGCCAGAACCGTGGACTTGGGCATTCCCCAGCTCTCCATGCACTCCATCCGGGCCACCACCGGAAGCAAGGACGTGGGCTTGGGTCTCAAGTTCTTCAAGGGCTTCTTTGCAGACTGGCAGGCCACCTACAGCACCTTTGAAGACCTTTAAAGAAAAAGCGAGTGTCAAAATAAGGCAGGGTGAAGTCCGCATTGAGCCATTATTTGAACTATTAATACACTGGGATTCTATTTCTTCTGTTCTTTGGAATTGAATCATTGAATCTAATATTAATTTCATTGAGCTTTGGTCTTATTCATAAATTGCATCTGGACGGCTCGATCTCCAAAATTTGCCTATTTAACCAGCCCAGACACTTCATCCCCCGAATACCGTGCTTTGCGACTAGCAGCCCGCCGTGGCGTCTAAATATACACTTATATCATGTCATCTGTAGTTTCACCTCGGTAGAGCCGGACTGCACAGAGAACCGAAGGCCCTGCTCCACAGACTGCACACTGATGCACTGCACAATTGCCAAGGACACCCTAACACCACTCTTGGTCACGTGCCACATCACCAATGAAAACAAACCAGTCACCTCTTGTCGCTCCCTAAACTGGACCCCCATCCAAAGCCTCCCGTGCCCCCATAATACCACCAACTGATCCCCGAACAGTGCACCAATGGGTAAGTGCAATTGACCAGGCACCTTTTCGGCGCCAAAATCGGCCCGAAATCACGCCAGATCAACTTTCCTAGTCCCCGATTTCCACATCAAATACTAACCCCAGCTCCTCCCAAGAAGATGAGCTTGCAGGAGTTCTTCGATATGTGTACGTATTCCAACACCCGGGGCCAGTTCCAGGCCCCCCAATTGATCGCCTCCTCCTACTAACACCACAGCATACGGAGGCTCCTGGGCAGATGATGACATCAACATGGCGTCCATCTCCGTCCCTCTCGAAAAGAGCTACGGCTCGGGGTATGGCGGAGACCACTACGGCCACTCGTCATACTCCAGACACCCTGGAGGTGGAGACATGGCAGGCGGACCGCCGTACATTGTCAAGTTGCTAAACCTCCCCGTCACTGCGGATGATCTGTTCATCGAGGACCTCTTCAAAAGCAGATACACCCACTTCGTCAAGTTCAAGATTGTGGCCGATCCGATCTCCAACATCTTAGAGACGCATGTCATCAAGATGGTTGCCTTTGTGGAGTTGGAGTCGTCGGCCGACGTTTCCAGAGTCTTGAAGTGGCAGGACTTATACTACAAGGGAAACAGACGGGTGTTGGTCGAATTGGCTGACTTCCGTGACTTTCAGAACTGCATTTCCTTCAACAAGGACCACGCGGCGGACATCCAACGCATTCAAAACGATTTCATTTCCGGGAACCATCGTCCAATGGATGGTCCTGGCTTCGGGAACAGGAACCGATCTCCAGGCAGAGATCTGGGCTTCTCGAGAAGACCCTTGCATGACCGTCCTTCTTTAGGCCCGGCTTTGTCCGAGGAACCACACAAGCCGAAGGCGAATCCTTTCGGCTCAGCCAAACCAGTCGACACTTTATCCAAGCAGCAGGAAATTGAGAAAAAACTTATTAACCTTAATAAAACCACTGTTCAAACTTTGGGGCCTGACGGCGACCCAGGCGACGTTCAAAGTAAAATTAAACAATTCCATGATGCAGCCTCTCCAAGGATGAGAAGAAGCTCAATCACAACTTCCAGGAGATCTTCTACTGAGGGAAGAAGACCTTCCTTTTCTGTTTTGAAAAGGGCTCATATACCTAACGCTCATGATTCATTGGAGTCAAAGCCGTCAATTGACTCCAAACCTTCATTGGACACTACTGCAGACAAAGCAAGTGCACCCGTGAACCCACCACAGCCACCACCACCTCCATCTGTTTATGAAAACGGGGGCAAAAGTCTCGCGGAGTTATTAAGTTCCAAAGCAAATGGTATTTCCGACAGTCCTGGCGGAAGAAATTCTCCTCGATTGAAGAAAGCTTCCCCAAAGCCTGTGGCTGTGGCAAAGCCAGTTGTGTTGAAGAAGAAAGTGCACATTCCTAGTACTTTGAACTCCGAGAGCAATGCAACCGAAGAAAGTGAAAAGGACCTCTCACCCAGAGAGGAAGAAAATCCTTTAAACATAAAGGATGAAGTTGCCATCGAAATAGCGAAAACTGAACTGGATGTGTATGAGGCCAAGCTGGAAAGTGTAACAGATAGCCTCGCTCAGGTCACTTTGGATAAAAAGGAAGAAATTGCTACTCCAAAGCCTGTTCCCAGTGAGAATCAAAGATCCCAATCATCACAAAACGCTCCAGAACGCAAAGGAAACAAACCAGTCAACGAGAAGATAATTGAAGATGATAGACCAGACTTCAAGAAGCATTTGAATGAATTGGTCTCAAAAGCCAGCATGAACAAAGAAAAGCGTCCTCCTAGAAATAATAGGCACCAGAAAGGAGGTTACGGCCATGGCCATGGGCAAGTGTATGAAGGCAATCAGGACTTAGAAGACGATGGTTCAGGCCGTCACCGTTCAAGAGGCCGTAACAATCTGTTGAATCAAAGACCTAATACCAAGTCTCCAAGATCTTCTGGATCAAGAGGCACCCGAATCAATAAGGAGGATGAAAATGCCTCAAAGCTGGAAAGTACCAACTCTGATTCAAAACCTGACTTGAAAAAGTCAAGAAGGAGAGATTCACTAGGTAGAAAGGAGAGAGCAGATGGATCTGAAAAGAACGAAGGCTCGCCAGTTTCGAGATCAAACTCAATGACAGGCAAGAGCTCACCATCTGATCTTCCAAGAAACACAGAAAAATCTTCTCTGGGGGAACAACCAAACCCAGACTTAAAGATTGAGACAAATCATACTTCAGGTGAAAATTCAGATAGCAAGCCCAGAGAAAACAATCAGGAAAGTGAGGGAGAGACTAGGAATGGCAGAAGAGGCCATGGTAGAGGACGTGGTTCAGGAAGAGGTGGTCCATTCTCTAGAGGAAGAGGACACAGAGGAAGAGGTGGTCAAGGAAGCTACAATCTTCAATACGTAAGACCCAAGACAGGAGAAGAATCAAAACCAGAGTCAGGATGAATGCCTGTATAAGTACAGGGTTTCTTGGTTCTTAATTGCTATCATTCAGGACTTGTTGAATAGATATGTATGAAGTAATGTATAATCAATTGAAATTTGTGAAATTCTACGGAGTAACACTTATAGCTTAATTTTATGTTTCAGTTACACTATATAATTGACGATAAAAACCAACAACAGCAGCTTTGATCTGAAGTGCAAAGAAACCCTATGAAATCCCAGACAAATTTTTGAAATTGGAAAGGGTATTAATGTTGTTTAGAAATAAATATGAAGACAGATTAAAGAAGAGATGATCTGACCTTCGGAATGTCCAAGATTATTTTGATACTAGATTTTTGCAATCACTGCAATCTAATAATTAATTTGCTCTAGACAGTAGTGTTTGATTACAAAATACCACTGTCACGCAAAGAGTTCTCCAAAATCGTTTCCTTAACAGCAGCGAAAACCAATTGAATATTAGAAGTATCAGTAGCTTGAGTCACATGTGGGAAAACATTCAAACCAGATCTGTTCAACTGGGTGAACCGCCATAAGACATATTTGGCAGCCTTATTGATATTGTTACCTCCGGTGTAATCTGGGAATTGATCTTCAAGAGGAGAGTATGCAAGTTTTTCGGCGAAAACGTCGATTTTGTTCAAGAACAAAACGATCGAAGTTCTTGCAAACCATCTGGAATTCACCACGGAGTCAAACAATGTTAATGACTCCTCCAATCTATTCTGAGAGTTCTCTTCAAGTAGAACCTGGTCGTATTCTGATAACGCCACACAGAAAATAATCAACGTCACGTTATCGAAACAATGAATCCATTTCTTGCGCTCAGAGCGCTGTCCACCGACATCGTACATATGAATATTCAACCCATTTCCCATCTGGAACCTGAAGTCAAAGATACCAGAGGTCTTCTTTCTGGTTCTAAGAATGTCGCTGACATTAGGGATATAGTCCGGCTGGGCAATTCTTTCGATTTCGGAAAGGAAGTAGTGAGATGAGTCGATCAAATAGAAGTGTCCCTGTTGAGTTTTGGCGAATTCTTGGATCTCTGGCACTGAATAGACGCGAATGATCTTGGCAGCAATCTCCGGATCGAACTGGTCGTCAGAGTCCATGGAATATTCATGTTCGAGAATGGCCTGCAAATCGGCCCTATCCACCACACCTTTGGTTTCGCCCTTGAACTCAACCAAGCTTTCTTCACCGCTGGTGTTGGATTTCACGTCTTCTTTTGTGCTGACGAGTTCGGGTTGCAACTCGTAGATGGCGGAGATGATGTTTTTGATGCAGTCAAGGACGTTCTTGTAGACAAAGGGTTTGTACTCATACAACTCTTCTTTGGTGTAGCCGTTTTGATGGAGAATCTTCATCTGCTTGACGATGGTGGATTTACCAGACTCTCCGGAACCCAACAACAACACTTTAACGTTTCTGGTGGCAGCCTGGCCATTGGAATTGTGGGCGGCGGCAATATCCACGGGATTCTGGACTACTGGGAGCTGTTCTTCTTTGGTTTCGCTGGAGGAGCCGGTGGAGTCGACATTGACTGAGTGGTTGGTCTCGTCCTTCTTGGCTAAGGCTACCTTCTGTTCCTGGCGCTTAGCCTGGGGCGTGGGGGCCAGCGCCGCGGCGGGAGGGGCCTGGGGTTCTTTGGAGGCGCAAGAACCCATGGAAATGCAGGGGAAGCTGGGGTCGGATGGTGCTTGGAAAAATCGCCGCTAGAGGTAACGGAGCCGTTTGTTGATGTTGGCTATAAACACACCCTGTTGAAGGCGCGAGTGGAAGCGATGGGAGGGCTGGGAGACACAGCCACAACAGCAGGGGGGAGCGGGACGTGGGGCGTGCTTTGATGGAGGAAGCGTTCAAACGTCCGGTCACAGACGTTGATGTATTGCCAGTGGTGATCACGATCTGATAGGTGTGATTTAATCCCTAAACCTCGCCCTAATAGCAAGGGCGTGCGCGCACACACTCCAGGGCAGATCGCTCGTCTAGCGCACCAGATGCACCAGATGATAAAATAGGCTGGCGCTGGTGCGACCGAATAGAGGCCGCAATAGCGGCGTGAACGTGACGTAGAGAGCAGCGGCACGGCAAGGCTAGCAGCGGCCAAGATAGCGTGATCTGCAGCACGGAGCGTGGGCTCTCACTCCACAGTTTCATCTACCGGGGATTGTGTTTAGTCCAGAGGTGGGAACACTTAAATTCGCGTTCAGCGGCTTTTAATGGTTGCAAACACCACCCACAACATGGTGTGATGTGGACGTAGGGGCCGACAAATGGACCTGATGTCACCAAACACCGCCCCATAGGGGTGTGTGTCGGCTGACATGTGCCGTGAAGGGATGGTGGAAGGGTGGAGGGTTGTGAAGTCGAGCCGTGGCGGGAAACCGTTCAACAATAAAGGATGCGGGAAGGGGGCGACAAGGGCCCAAGACAAGCGATTTTGCGGCGCTTAAGGGAGACCATCTTGCTGGAGGCCCATTTGGAGCCCATTTGGGGCAATCTGGACCCGAAGAAGTGCCCTGGAGTCTTCAAATGTGGAGTATCGTTTAGCGAGAGTGAAAGGACAGTGATGAATTCGCGGCCAATTCAGTAATTTTTCACTGTTGGAATTTAGCAAATGAGACTAAGGGAGATAGAGGAAGATAGAGAGCATTGAGGTGGGATGAAATCAGACCATTGGAGAGGAAAGGAAGGACTTGAACAATTTCATAGATAAGCAAGATGGAAGCAATATAGGATTCTTTGCATCGAAGAGCCAGAAATGCTATGGCCATCGATGCAAATCGGATGAGGCTAGGACCAAGCCTTGAGAAGGCTGAAACAACCAACGTCGTGATGATTCTGGACGATGCACCTATAGCTCTAGATTTCCTTCACACGGAAATCTTCCGTGTAGGGAAATCAGGCGCCCCTTTCACACACCGTTACCCTGTTACTTCCATAACATGAGAGTAACCCTCAATTGTCGTAATTATTGCGAGCATAACCAGGTAATATTTTCATGTGCTTAGGCACCAGATTGTCCAAAGGCACATTCAGGTTTACTATTTGCGAGATCTTTCTATTGTCTTTGTGTGTCGATATCGTATATTGGTGGAGGCAACTCCGCATATGAAATTGAAACTGAAAATGCTGGTAAATAAGACGCCGAGTTTGCACATGTGGTACAGCATCGGCCTTTAGGGGATTGTGCCGATTTGGCACTGCCCTTGCCCCCTGGCCCATATTTGGTGTGATTTTCCTTTTATTCAAGAACACCAATCACTGAATATACGTTAACTTCATAGATTTGAATTCCTAAAAGTTGACAGAAAATAATTATGGCCAATTCAGTAACTATTTGCATAATGAGTCTAATCATTACATCCCGCAAGATTTAAGTTAATTGCGAGCATATCTCCAAGCAGGCGCTTTACTGGGGTTTGTTTGGACTTCCTTGCCTAAGATACATGATAGTTCAGCCAAAGTCTAGATTATATTCCTGTAAGTTTTTTTTACATCTCTTATTTGCCTCTACGGTTCATTAACAGACACGTCTATTTTATATGCTATCATATGTCTTTGGAGTCATCAATGTCATCGGGAAAAGAACTCTTCTCCACAGAAACCAGATCTGGTTGCGGAACGGAGGCTTCGGCAACTTCTTGTTGCAATTGACCCACGGAGTCTACCTCGTTGCCTGTTTCTGGGGCCAAAGATGCCTCCTTCTCTCCGTTTTCTCGGCGGGCAGTTTCATTGGATTTGGATGCCCGGGCTTCCTCTTGCATCCGCTTTCTTACTTTTCTGCGTCTCTTCTTGGTCTCAAACTCATGCCACTCACCCTTGATCTGCTTCAAAAAGTCCAATGGTGCGGGCTTGGGTTCTTCAGTGAAATAAGGATGCTCAAGTGCCTCGGCGGCCGTCAATCTCTTATTTGGATTCAAGGCCAATAATTTCTCTGCCAAGTCAAAACCATGCTCAGATAAGATCAGGCCGTATAAGTTGCGGAACTTGCTAGCAACGTTAATTTTAGGTTTCAACATCTCGAACCATGGCAAGTTTTCGATTTCAGGCCAATCCTCATAGCTAGGAGTACCCATGATATTTAAAATCTTGCTCAATTGGCTCACCTCATCAATTCCTCGAAATACAGCCACTTTGGTGTACAATTCGAGCAAGAGACAGCCCACTCCCCAAACATCGACTTCTCTGCCATAATCCGTAGATCCCAAAAGAAGTTCAGGGGGTCTGTACCAAATGGTTATCACTCTGTTCGTGTAATCAGGGCTCTCCAGGCCATTCAACACTTTCATGGTCCGGGCCAAACCAAAATCTGCAATTTTCAATTTTCCTGTGCTGTCAATCAATATGTTAGACCCTTTGATATCTCTATGAATGACTCGTTTTTTATGCAAATAATGTAATCCCTCCATCAATTGTTGGAAGAGAAATTTCCGGTGACACTCTTCAAGCTTAAGGTCAGGATGCGTCAACAAACCAGTCAAGTCATGTTCCATGTAATCGAAAACCATGTATATCTGGTTGTGTTCAACCATCATTTCAAGTAACCCGACCACATTTTGATGGTCAAATGATTGTAATAACTTGATTTCCCGTATAGCTGTAATTGGAAATCCTTCCTTTTCAGATTCCAATCTCAATTTCTTTAATGCAACATTCTCATCTGTAATTATGTTCATGGCTTTGTACACACGGCCATATGTACCTTCTCCCACCTGCTGAACGCGCTTGTAAATTTCTGAAGGCTTTATCACCTTAACAGAATATATTTGTGATCGTGACAATTTTTGGGGCCCGGATCTATCTTCTTGCTCAGGTTCTGCTCTGAAGGTGGTCTTGAAATTGGCCTTGCCTTTTTGATTGCCACTTCTGCCTGAATACGATCCACCTCTTTGGTTAGAAGATCCTCTTGAGCCTCTTGCGCTACTTGTGAACGAGCCACCTCTAGATGACTGCGAACCCCTGCCTCTGCCAGAGCCTCTTGGTCCCGAAGAGAACGAGCTTCTAGGGGGCTGGCCACCTCTTTGCGAATTTCCGCCTCTTGACGAGGATCCACCTCTGCCACCACGGTATGATTGATAATCCGAGTGTGAGTCAAAGTCTCTCTTTTTTCTGTAATTGCTTGGCTCCGATGGCAAGGGCCTTTTCATGCCTGAAGTACTCGAAGGGATTGACGAAGAAGCACCATCATCTCTGTGGCCATGATGAGGCTGTCTGGCTAGATTATCGCCACGCGGCTTGTATGTGTCGCCACGAGGCCTGTAGTTGTTTCTGTTGGAGTAGTTGCCGCGTCCAGGCTTGTAGGTATCACGCAGATCACGGCTCTGGAGATTCTCGACCTTGTGGTCACGGGGTCCCGGTTGGTCGCTGTCTCTGTCTCTTTTGATGTACCTCAGGAGCGAGTTGGGCCGGCCACTGTCGTAATCTCGAGTGGACCGGGGTCCTGTTGGTGGGGGTCTATTCTCGGACATGGGGAGTCGAATATGCGACGTTTTGCGCAGGGAAAAGAGGGGGATGGAACGGCTCGGTACAATCCTCGGTCACAGCCTGATGGTTCTGCCTGATACTCGGGGTCTAGAACTTAGAGCAAGGTCCACGACGTTGTTGATGGTAGTTCACTGTACTCAGTGAATTTTTAGGTGCAGAAAAAAACACCTGCGGTTACCCGGACTCAACTTGGCCAGGTCCAGAGGAGTCCCATAGCTAAGACTGGCAATAAGCTCCTTGGAAACAAGGCCTACGAGAGTAGCGAGGCGACGAAGATCTGCTTATACGAGAACTTCATCGTTTTGCCTCCAGAATTGGGGACTTTTGGGAGTTTGGCGAGGTGTCAAACCTCGAAACATTGGGAAATGCTGAGTGTAACAGAACCGTCCCCACGGCTCCCCTGGCCTCCCCTGGCCTCTCTGTTCTGAAGAAAAGAACGTAGCTGGGCAGCTCGCCAGTGTACCGGCTTGGACTCGGGCATTCTTGTATTCTGGAATGGCCGGCAGTATGCTCCAACTGGTAGTTTGGAAGACAGCAGTAGTAAATAGTTGTGAACAACGAGCTCCTTTTCGGGACCTGAGGCTTCAAATCATCAGAGCCGGTTCGCCAGAACCTCCACATCGAATTCTACACGGATATGGCGACTTCTGGTCCTCTTTTGGCTGGGCCAGCACGATGTCCCGTGCTGGCACAACAAGAGCGAACCGTTCCGGATTCACGGCCCTGTATTTCAATTTGTTGCTCTAAAAGCAGAAGCACGTCGAGACAGGCCTGTTGGTGATGGAAATGGACATTGGAGTAAGTTCTGGAGCTGAAGGGCCGGATATGGCGGGTCTAGTGGTGATTCAGGGAGTATTCGTTGTCAGCTGTCTCAAGATAAACTGGGTGCGCTCGGGGCCGGGTAACCCCTTCCAAATCGGGACGGGACAGGGACTCTATAAACACTTGGTGGCGGTAGTCAGTCCAGTAACTGTATTAATTACTAGAATGGTGAGTTTCTCAACGTAACGGTCCTGGAAAGAGAGGTTTGAAGAAACAAAACGGTTCTGCTGCTTATTTGGGTCTGTTGCGGCTCCATGCGGCTCCATGTTGGCCCAATTCTTTTCTCTTTTGGCCAGTCGAATCTGTATCTATGTGGCTTGGCCACCAAACTTTTACCAGAGGACCTTTTTTTCAAGTCCTTGTACTAACAAGAACCACTGGATGAATGGATAGGTGGAGTCTTGGAGGCTCTCCAGAATGAGCCAGTTCGTCTCCAACTCGTTCTATTCATTTACTCCGAGTGGCAAACAGATTGGAAGACTTGTGCATATTAGTGTTGACTTGGCCTTGGTGTCGGCATTCTTGGCCGGAGTCAAGAGAAACACCGGCTTGACCCCCAATGTCGACAGCTTCCAGAACGACAACTTCAGATACTACTCGTCTAAGTATTTGGACGTGGGCGAGACCATCTTTGACTACAGTGCGGCGTACTTTGGCTCTTCCGAATACTTCAAGAGAAAGTAATGGCACCTCCCGATCCGCTGTCGTGATCGAGTGGCGTATGTGTACATGAGGGAAACCACCTAGGTACTGGTGTGGCAATTAGTTTATTAAGTAGTGTCGCCATCAGCGCTGTCGGTATTATTTATATGGCCTGGAACAAACGTATTTGAAAAAAGAGTATCGTAATCAATTGGTATCGTAAGGTGCTTATTCGACGGTAACGGACTTGGCCAAGTTACGTGGGAAGTCGACATCAATACCCCTGTTAACAGCCAACCAGTAACTCATCAACTGCAATGGAATGACGTTCAACAAACCTTGCAAACAGTCGACAGTCTCTGGAACCTCCAAAGTGGCCAACACCTTGTCGGAAGAGACGATCTCGTCACCCTCGTTACACACGACAATAGGTCTACCGTCTCTAGCAGTGACCTGCTCAATGGCGGACATGGTCTTGGGGAACAAAGAATCCTTGGTGGCGAAGGCAATAATAGGCAAGGTGTCATCAACCAAAGCCAAGACACCGTGCTTCAACTCACCCGCCAAAACACCTTCAGAGTGCATGTAGGAAATTTCCTTGATCTTCAAGGCTCCCTCCAAGGCAGTGGCGAACTGGTAACCTCTACCCAACAAAAGCAAGGACTTTTGATGGTTCAAGGACTTGTCACACAAATCCTTGATCTTGTCTTCCAAGAGCAACACCTTCTTGATTTGTTCTGGGATCTTCTGCAAACCCTGGATGATTTCCTTATGTCTCTCAGTTCTGGAGATAGAGTCGTTGGACAAGGAAAGAGCAAACATGACCAAGGCAATGTATTGCGAAGTGTAGGCCTTGGTGGAGGCAACACCAATCTCTGGGCCTGCGTTGATGTGGACACCACAGTGGGTGGTTCTCGAAATGGAAGAACCGACAGAGTTGACAATTCCAACGGTTAAGGCGCCTCTTTCCAAACAGTATTGCAAGGCCAAGAGAGAATCAGCAGTCTCACCAGATTGGGAGACGAAAACACAGGTGTCATCTCTGAAAACTGGGGACTTTCTGTCAAGGAAATCAGAAGCCAATTCCACACTGACAGGAATCTCAGTGAGTTCTTCAAAGGCAGATCTGGTGGCCAAACAGGAGTGGTAAGAAGTACCACAAGCAATCATGATGATTCTTCTACATCTTCTGATGGTAGGCAACCAGGATCTCAAACCACCCAAGTTGATCTTATTGGTTTCGAAATCAATTCTACCTCTCATAGTGTTGAAGGTGGAGTCTGGCTGCTCGAAAATCTCCTTTTGCATGAAGTGCTTGTAAGGACCCTTCATAATCTCGTTCAATTCCATTTCCAAAGTTTGGATTTGTCTGGTGGTGGAGTCACCTTCGCTTCTCTTGGATCTGTGAATGTGCAATTCACCATCGTAAATGTGAGCAAAATCATTGTCTTCCAAGAATAACACTTTCTTGGTGTGTTGAACAACCGAGGCAGGGTCGGAAGACAAGAAGAACTCAACGGGCATAGGGACGCCGTCGTCGGCCAAGAAGGCTCTGGATTGGGCAGTTCTCAAGTTATTGTTCTTTGGCTCCAAAAGGTTCAATTCATGGTTTGGAATTGGGTCAGGGTTGGACTCTGGGAATTCGACATCGACGAAGTCGACCTTCAACTTCTTCTCAGTCCTGACACCGATCAACAATGGAGAACCCTTTCTGGTGGCACAAACTTCACCTGGGTAGTGAGTAGACTTGACCAATAAACCGTAGGAACCTTCCAATTCGTACAAGACTTGCTTGGTCAATTGGCACAAGTCGAGGTCCACACCAGCGGCAGTGTTGGTGTCGTAGATATGCTTGAATAATTTGGCAATACACTCAGTGTCGGTTTCGGACTCGAATTGCATTCCCTTGGAGATCAACAAGGTCTTCAATGGTCTGTAGTTGGTAATGATACCGTTGTGGACGACGATAAATTGACCAGTAGGGTCAGATCTGTGAGGGTGACAGTTCTCAATCATTGGTTGACCGTGAGTTGCCCATCTGGTGTGTGCGATAGCAACATGGTTGTCGAAAATGGGGTTTCTGTCGACCTTTTGATCCACGAGCTTCTGCTTCAAGATCTTGACCTTACCGGGGGTCTTGACGATGATGTTTTCGCCCTTTTTGTCGCCATCAATGGCCAAACCGGCAGAGTCGTAGCCTCTGTATTCCAATCTTTGAAGACCCTCAATGAGGTTGTCGATGATTTCTCCTCTGGTTCTGTCGACCAAGAAGTTAACGTAGCCGAAAATTCCACTGTGAGTTAGTATAAGAGACGTAATGTAGATGAGGAAGCTGGATGTTGAACTGGGACTGAAAGGAGCAGTTCGGGAATCCAGGAAAGAGTTTAGTGGAAGCCAAGAGCTAAGATCAATGTGTCAATACGACCATAACGTCAATATAGACGAAATGTCAATATTTTCATCAAGTCAATATGACAAAAGCGATCACCAAGACCATGAAGTCGATAAGATGATAGCAGCATCACGTCTATGACGCCAATACGAGCCCCTCGAGCCTGGCCTCACCACCGGCCCATAGGAACTCGCTCTTGTCGTATGCCACATCACCATTCGGCTCTGATCCCACTATCTCTAATATCATTGGCCAGGATCAACGCTATCACCGGACCAAATCACACCGCGGGTGTCGACGTCGCCAAGTTCGAGCACCAGCTTAAGTCCACCGTGGCACTCAGGAGCGGTGACGACGACAGTAGGGTTTCACTGGCGAATGTGATCTCTTCCCTGGTCCCTCTGGCTTCTGACTTCAAGGTTCTTCCAATACACGTAAGATACGTACCACATGTTTCTGGGTTCTAGGCAATGGGCTGAAAAGAATAGTTACACTGGAGTAAAAAGTCCACGGTGCACAAGAAGAGCGAAAGAAAGACAATAAAGGAATAAACTGTCGAATTAGGCTATGGTCCCAAGTAGTGTATAGAGAGGGGTAAGATGGGGGCACACTTGGCCTTATATATAGTTCAGGGCTCCAGCCTATTTTTGGTTGTTTGTTTTTGTACCGGTGCGGATTTAGAAGGGGAGCTTGTGCTGTTTCGGGAAAGGTGATTATCGACTGCGGGGGTCCTAACTGACATTGGGTCGAGGGTGAGGCGTGTCCTAGCCAGTCTTGGCTGGAAGAGACAAAGTCTGGATGTGTGAAAAAAGAGGCAAAAGACTGGGGCGTTTTTGGCAGAAACGGTGTTTGGAACGGGAGAGTTGATGTGACGGCAGAACGTCGTAAAGACGCCAAATCAGCACTACGAAGGGAAGAAAACTGGGGGAGCTGGCCGCTGAGGCCGAGGAACGTCTCACGAAGTCCGTGCCCCTAGTCTTGACGCAGAAGAATCCCAAGAATCCCGACAGGTGTCACGCAGCGCAGCACCCGCGAAATCAGGATTTTTCAATTTCCCCAAAACGGCCAAATTGTCAACACTCAATAGACTGGCTTCCTTCAAAGTGGAACCCTAGTTTAATGCTTTACCAGACGTTCTCGGATGCTGGCTCACTGAAACTTGATAGAGGCTCTGGTGAGTCGTGCGCCCCGCTGCAGACGAAGTTTTGGCCCGGCTTGGAACAGTCTGGTGTAGCCAGGGAAACGGGTCCAATTGTGCCCTTCACGAGCAATATCCACCTGTTACTATGGCCAACGAGTTACTTGGCCAGCCAGTTCTTCTAGCTTGAGAGTTCCCATTCACTGCAGCCAGTTTCCTTAATATTCTATCAAATAACGGCCAAAAATAAGCAATACTGCCTTGAGGTTGTGCGGGGGCTGTGCCTAGTAGATGAGACCCCTTCCGGATCCCCCAAAGTAATGGAGATAGAGGTCCGCGAGGATCCTGAAATGGCCGATCCTTCAACACACGAACGTGCGAGAGTGACAGTTTCCTCAAAGAGAACGCTTCTGGAATTGAGGCCAGGGATTGTACTAGGGGCCATGGCGATGGCTGTGTCGAGAAAGACCTACGCATAGAGTAACATTCTAGAGAATAGAGGATAGGAGAAACGAAAGTCATACCTCACATCGGTGTATAATGGATTGGCATACCTGCGGTACGGAGATTTTCAATTCTCCGAATTTTTTTTGCATAGCATTTTCTTACAATTTGCACCAATGGTTCTCCCGGTGGTTGGGACATAGCCATGCCGACCGTTTTGAATGTTTTGGATGATCTTCGCCACGATGCGTCGATGAGGCAGTTGACCGCTCCTCTGTAGCACGGGGCTACAAACGAGAATGGTCCTACTGATTAGATTAGGAGCATATTAGGGCCTGGCCCCGGCCGTTTCATGGCTGTATTGACTCAGAATGGATCTATTCCACGACACAGCAATGCGTAGGTACTTGTACTGAAATAGAAGACCACAAATGGATTTTGTTGCTTCGCTTTTGTGATCTATGGGAACTATTTTTGAGACGTGTCATGAGAACTCTGCGTCTATGACGACATAGGCAGAGGTGGGCAGAACCTGGATTGCTGATGTGGTAGGGAAATTTGTCACTAGAGAAACGGACACGCACTTGCTCCTGCAATATAAGCGATTGGATAGTGATCTGAAGTATTTTACATTTCTTCATTTCTACCCATCCCTCTTCCGGATCAGTTCATTTATTTTTGTGGTTAGTCCAAAGAACTATTCTATTCTAACTCCGAGATTAGCATCACAAACTGTAGCTCTTCCTTTTTCTTTAAAACTTCTTCCCATCCGTATCTTCCAAATACCGCAGCTTTTAATGCACTTTACATCAAATGGCTTAAATTCTCTACGCGTGTATGGCCCTTTGTTTATGAAAGGACCTCAGCAATGCATACACAATCTCAGTGGTACCTCACTGGTGTAATTTGCAATTTTTTTCGATATTCTTCATCCTCGCTTGGTATGCCCTTATCAAATAATCACATTTACATGCAGGCACCAAAAACATCTTCATCATGTTTGGCGCCCGTTTCCTTCTAGGGCCCAGCACAAAGCCCACATTGCCGTGGAAGCGCTTTGCTCGGCTCAACTCCACTGCAAACTCCCCCTTCATAAATGTCCCAATTGTCCGGCTTCCGAAAAATCCCAAGAAAAAGGTGTCCATCCAGAAGCTTCGCAGAACAGACCCTGCATTCTTGGACAAATCCACCCACTATATCTTGTCACTCCTCAACGAAACTGGTAGTGGGTTCTCACCATCAAAAACACTCGAAAAATACCTTCTTCCGGTGACTTCCATTACGGTGGGAGAGTCCATTGACTTCTCCACCGTGTTGAACGATATCAGAGGCTACGACTACCAAATAATTGTACCTGAGGAGGTGGTCAACATCAAATTCCATGAAAAGGACCTCATGATTCTCTCTAATGGTACATTGGTAGGTTGGGAGCTCTCAGAGGAGGACATTATAGCTAACTTTCTACCCGTTCTTCAGTCTTCTATAGCCGAGAAGTACGTTTTTGAAAGTGAAGAGATGGACTGGGTTGAACTCAACCATTTGCCCGGAAATCCGTTGAACGGAGGAAGCTCGTACCTTCAGGGTGAGATCATGGTAATTCAAGGAACTTCCCATGATAGAAAAATGCTAGACAAAGCTGCCTTTGCCATAGGGTTATCGCGGTCGACTCGTTTGTCAATTTTAGAAAACTCTTTTGAGGAGATCCTACAAATCACCAAGAATTACTCCCACTTTCTATCAAAGGGGTTGAAGGTCACAGCTACTGAGGAAGATTTCCTCAAATCCACTGGCCAGCTCTTCTTACTTCGTGGCAGATTAAATTTGTACAGTGAGTTAATCGAAACCCCTGACTTATACTGGAGTGAGCCGGCATTGGAAAAGATTTATGACTCAGTATCAAAGATCCTCGATATTAACTCAAGGATCTCTATTTTGAATCGTAAGCTTGACTATGCTACTGAGGAACAACGTGCACTTCTCAGTGTGCTCAACGAAAAGAAAAGTACCAGGTTGGAATGGATTATTATCATTCTTATCATGGTGGAGGTGGGATTTGAGTCCGTACATTTTTACGAGAAGTATGTGGAAAAAAACCAAGCCAGTGACGAGCAATAGAGACTGTGACAATAACCCTTGTATATAATAAGTCATAGACTATAAGTATTAAGCGATATATGGAGAAATGGTAATCCGCAATGAAAAAAAAAATATAAAATCTAGCAGTAGTATTCTTTACAGGAGCAGGCTTCAATATCCAAGGGAAATGAATAATCAATGCTTTAACTGTGCATTTTTCATTTTTATTTCTTAATTTTTTGAAATAATTACAAAGTAGATAGATCTTGCTGGAGTGAGGGAGAAAAAACTGGTACCGAACTTTTTATAAGAAGTAATAGCAACTACACTTGTGATCTACTTTACAGATTAACTACCAAAGATCCCATAAGAAGACTTCATGAATCAAGTCTTTCGTTCTTCCAATGTTTAAGATTGTTTGGGAATGTGCAGGAGATAACAATTCGAATTCACAAATCGACCAATGACAATGACTTAAATGGTAAAAAAGAGGAAAGGTCAGCCTTCTCTTGAGCTTAAATTCAAAGTTCCCCTATTGCAGTCCCTATTTAAATATCTGGCGGTGCGTTGATTAGAAAATAAAGTACGGATTATCTTTATTGGAAGTACCAACTAAAAATCACGAAAAAGCAATTAATTTGAGACAGCTAGAAAATAGATATAATTTACAAGTCAAAAAACCAGGCAAAACCCGGGGCAATACAACCAAATATACCTTACCGATTAGCTTCCAGTTAATTATCTTGATAAAGTTAACCTAGCCAAGGTAAATATGTATCGTCGCCGTCTATGAACTAATGTATGACTTAAATTGATGTGTTTCACCCAAAAAGAAAAGTACTGTTGATCTCTCCTAGCATTTGAGACAGATGCTAGGCTATGGTTTACGATTAGACATTTTAGAAGGATTGAAGCCAAGAACGAACAACTGAGCAGAACTTCACAGGTCCAACCAATTGTCGGCCAGTAGACCCAATCTTTGGCATAATTCCGTGTAAAGACCCCCAAAATAAGCGTACTATACTAACTACTCCCTGCCTATCAACTAGATTTAATATAAAACTACAAAGTGAAAAGAGTCCTTATGGACCCGGAACTACACATGTATAATGTATAGAATTTCACAGTGGTAGGGCCCTTTGCACAATTGTGTTCTATTACAAAGTCAGACGCAGACTCCGACTACAAACACCGAGATTCAATTGCATTGCACCCAGAAGCGACTTCATTGTAGATTGAAGAGTTCCACTGTCCTCAGGCTCCAGATAGACCCCTCACCAGTCCGCAATATGCTTTTCCAATATTGCTCCCATATCACCACGTCACAAACTGTCAAATTCATCGATTAATCTCGAAAGACAACAGGAAAGCTCACTCGCAACACACACAGACCCTCCTTATCCACATATTCCTCATGTACCGCCTCACGCCACCTACGCCCTCATTCCCGTCCTCTCACTCCTTGCTATACGGCTGTAGCAATTTATGCGTCCACCTGCCCCCACCTCTTTTCGCAGCCATCGCCCCTCACGTGCCCCGCCTCTACCGGGTCAAATCTCCAAACTACCACTATCACAAGCAGCCCTTGGCCCAGTTTCAAGATCTAATTCCTCGATCTGTTGGTGTTAAGCTGCAAAGTTGCAACCACTACCGCACAGCCCTAGTCTTGCCCAGATCCCAACTGGAATAGGCAAAGGTGACCAACAATGTGCAGACCGTTTTACCGGCGTTTCGAGGTTCCGCACGCCCAGTGGCCAATCACGGGAGAGTACGGGTGATAGTGGCGGACGCCTCCGGGGCTAACCTGCATTATCTCATCCAGTGCCAGCTTGGCATCGTTATCAGTGCGTATTGCCCAGCCTAACCTGCAACTGATAATCACAGCATGCGCTGTGATTGGCCCGCCCAAAGTGAAGGCTTCAGCTGTTCCGATGCATCTGGCACCCTGAGCATGCAAGTGGTTCATGGTGAAGGTGTGAAATCTCCTGCGAGTATTTATAGCAGGCAGCTCCCGAACTGACGGGCCTATTCACCTTTTTCTGGGGTTTATTGAGTGCATTTCTCGCATCTTGACATTATTGGAACCATTTCGACCGGACTAGTTATCGGAGCCTGTTTTGGATTTGCACAATAGCATTGCTAGCCAGGTTTCCTTGCTGAAACTCATTTTCCTTCCTTCTTCTTTGCCTCTCTAGCCTTCATACTGGTGTCTCTGACCTCACTGGCTGACTCATATTTCACCACCACCACCAAATATCACGTCAAACATGACAGAAATACTATCTAAAAGAAAAATCTTCACGGAAAACTTCCAGTACAATGAGTCGTTTGTGCTCGTTTTCACCATTGCATCGTCCATGATTTGGATCATGGTCCCCGGCTTGGCGTTTCTCTACTCCGGCTTGTCCAGAAGAAAATCTGCCTTATCCATGATATGGATTGTCATCATGTCTTCGTTCATCGGCGTGTTCCAGTGGTACTTCTGGGGCTACTCGTTGGCGTTTTCCGACTCCTCCAGCAACAACTTCATCGGCAACTTGCGCTACTTCGGCTTCAAGAACCTCTTGGGGGCCACCGCAGACAAGCTGGACTACCCCCAAATAGCATTTGCCATCTTCCAGATGCAGTTCTTGCTCGTGACCCTTGCCATCTTGGCCGGTGCCTGTGTGGCCGAAAGAGGCCGCTTCTTGCCCTCGATGATCTTCTTGTTCTGCTGGGCCACCGCAGTCTACTGTCCCGTGGTTTACTGGATCTGGGGCGGAGGCTGGGCCTCGCTGTGGAGAGGAGGAGCGCTCGACTATGCCGGAGGAGGCCCTGTGGAAATCCTCTCGGGTGTGTCGGCCTTCGTGTTCAGTGCGTTCTTGGGCCGCAGAAACGAGACCTTGATGGTCAACTACCGCCCACACAACATCTCCACCATTTTCTTGGGAACCTCGCTCCTCTATGTGGGTTGGTTGTTTTTCAACGGCTTTTCGTGCGCCAATGCCTCGCTTAAGGTGCCTTACTCCATGATGAACACACACTTGGCCGGCGCCTTTGGCGCCGTGTCGTGGGTGTTGCTTGATTTCCGCTTGGAACGTAAGTGGTCCATGGTGGCGGCGTGTTCCGGATGCATTTCGGGCCTTGTTGCGGCCACGCCTTCTTCTGGCATGATTCCGCTCTGGGCCTCGGTTATCTTGGGCATCGCAGCCGGTGTTATCTGTAACTTCTCGACCAAGATCAAGTACATCTGCCGCGTGGACGACTCGCTAGACGTGTTGGCTGAGCACGGTATTGCTGGTATCATTGGGTTGATTTTCAACGCGTTGTTCGGCTCGGCCACCGTGATTGGATACGACGGAGTCACCGACC
This sequence comes from Suhomyces coccinellae, assembly GCA_030565345.1. Classification (NCBI taxonomy): domain Eukaryota; kingdom Fungi; phylum Ascomycota; class Pichiomycetes; order Serinales; family Debaryomycetaceae; genus Suhomyces; species Suhomyces coccinellae. The sequence continues at coordinate 33,941 of JAJMBP010000026.1, read as the reverse complement.
ACACCGGAGGCTGGATCGACCACAACTGGAAGCAGTTGTACATCCAGATCGTGTACATTCTCGCCACCATTGGCTACTCCGCCGGAGTGACGGCGTTGTTGTGTTTCGTCATCAACAAGATTCCCGGCTTGCATTTGCGTATCGACTACAACGCCGAAGAGGTGGGTGTGGACGAGGACCAGATTGGCGAGTTTGCCTACGATTACGTCGAGGTCCGCCGGGACTTCTTGGACTGGTCCAACCCCGTGGACCAGTCGCAGCAGCATTCGGGAGCGGTATCGGTGGACTGTGAGCTGGAGGTGCCGCATGTGGACCATGGGGTGAAGCCCGACCAGATTTACCAGGCTGTGGGCGACGACTCTTCGCTTGACAATAGCGGCGTGGCCAGCAGCACCGAAAAGACCGACAAGCGGGAGTAGTCCGAACCAGTCCCGAAACAACACGCCCATCATTATTAGTGGAACCAAGTGCGGCAGGTCGCTTGGCACAGTGCATGTGCTGCAGCCAGTGTGAAAATTTTCCACTGTCCGCTTGGCATGCACGTCAAAGGAGACACACGGGTGCTTGTTCCGGTTCATAGCGCATTAATGTATTATAGATCAACGGCTGTAGCGATGGACTGGAGCTTTTCGATTCCGGCCTTATTCAACGAGACCGAGGGTCTGCTTTGGCGGGTCCAGTCCCGTGCATCACCTTGCATGGCCTCCACTAGCGCTTGCATGCCGCATGGAAGTCTAGGGAGCGGAGTGCATGGAGGTGCGTGGAAGTGCAGCAGGAGGAGCAAGCAAGACCATACTGCAATGCTTCTCCTCGCAACAAGAACGACAATCCCATTTATGCCATATGCCATTTTTGGCTACTCCATTTATCGCAACTCCTTCACTCCTCCTCCTCATTCTCCCCTCTTAACGGGACAGACAGTCAGTCCGGTCATGTACCCCGTTTCAGCGGAGGGCTAGAGTCCAGAACCTCTGAGGGGTGGGTGGGTGCTAGTGGTGTCCCAAAGTGCCTCCGGCATATGTGCAGGCGGAGCCTCGGAGCCTGAAATAAGGTACGTTCGATGTGGGGCTGGAAGTAATATACGGCAGAAGCAGCGACCGAGAAGGCATGAATATTGGGGGAAGCGGGTTGGGAGAAAGAGCACGTTGGCCGCAGGCCGTGGTGAGCAGCACGGGCCGCGGCGGCGCACAGTAGTACCAGGCAGGAGCCGGCGTAGAGGTGGGCCAGGACAGAAACCACCTGACTCTTTGTGTCCTGCACACAAAGAGTCACGTGACGTGAAAATTTTTACGGACCAGCGGCACTCTCCCATCCCGGTCCTCACGCCGGAATCGGCCATCCCCACGACTGACTCATTGCCTCTCCTCCTGTATAAGTTCCGTGGACCAACCCGCTTTTGCCAGTTGGTTTTTTCAGGTCCTCTACTCTTCTCCCTTGCACCACATCCTCCCACCGATACCTCCCCCCTTCGGTACCCCACAACATGTTCAAACCTAGAATGCAAGCGTCCCGAATGGCGCTCAGGCTCAAGGGCCACTCCAGAACCATTGCCACGTCCAAGTTGGCCAAGGCCACCATGACGGCGGCCCAGGGCAGCGCCGGCGCCAGGCCCACCCCAGCGCCCGCGTTCAACGCGGCCACCACCCCCGAGGTGACTCCCGCCCGCCCCAAGGCCCAGGCCCAGCCGGTGATGGACGACTCGTTCATCGGCTTGACAGGTGGTGAAATTTTCCACGAGATGATGTTGAGACACGATGTCGACACGGTGTTTGGATACCCCGGCGGTGCCATTTTGCCGGTGTTTGACGCCATCCACAACTCCGACAAGTTCACCTTTGTCCTCCCCCGCCACGAGCAGGGCGCCGGCCACATGGCCGAGGGCTACGCCCGGGTCACAGGCAAGCCCGGTGTGGTGCTTGTGACGTCTGGCCCCGGTGCCACCAACGTCATCACGCCCATGGCCGATGCCTTGATGGACGGTGTGCCTCTCGTGGTGTTCACCGGCCAGGTGCCCACCACCGCCATCGGCACTGACGCGTTCCAGGAGGCCGACGTCATTGGCATCTCGCGCTCGTGCACCAAGTGGAACGTCATGGTGAAAAACGTGGCCGAGCTTCCTCGCCGTATCAACGAGGCCTTCGAGATCGCCACCTCCGGCAGACCGGGCCCTGTGCTCGTGGACTTGCCCAAGGACGTGACCGCAGCCATCTTGCGCCAGTCCATCCCCATCCACTCGACCTTGCCCTCCAACGCCTTGAACCAGCTCACCAAGCGTGCCACCAACGAGTTCACCTTGGAGGCCATTGCACAGGCCGCCGAGTTGTTGAGCGTGGCCAAGAAGCCCATCATCTATGCCGGTGCTGGTATCTTGAACCACGAGGACGGCCCTCGTCTCTTGAAGGAATTGTCCGACAAGGCCAACATCCCCGTCACCACCACCATCCAGGGCTTGGGTGCGTTTGACCAACGCGACCCCAAGTCACTTGACTTCTTGGGCATGCACGGAAACGCCGCTGCCAACACCGCCATTCAATCGGCCGACCTCATTCTTGCCCTTGGTGCCCGTTTCGACGACAGAGTGACGCTTAACGTGTCGAAGTTTGCCCCTGCTGCCAAGTTGGCTGCTGCCGAGAACAGAGGTGGTATCATCCACTTCGAGGTGTCGCCCAAGAACATCAACAAGGTCGTCGAAGCCACCGTGGCCGTGGAGGGCGATGTGACCGCCAACTTGAAGAAGTTCCTTCCCTTGGTCCAACCTGCGGAGAACACTCAGTGGCTCCAACAATGTGACGTCTGGAAGAAGAAGTGGCCATACTCGTACCAGGAGGAGACCCCCGGCTCCATGATCAAGCCCCAGACCGTGATCCGCGAGATCTCCGAACAGTCCCAGACCTACGGCAAGGACGTCATTGTCACCACCGGAGTCGGCCAGCACCAGATGTGGGCCGCACAGCACTTCACCTGGACCAAGCCCAGAACCATGATCACCTCCGGTGGTCTTGGAACCATGGGTTACGGTTTGCCCGCCGCCATCGGTGCCCAGGTCGGTAGACCCGATGCCATGGTCATTGACATTGACGGAGACGCTTCCTTCAACATGACGCTCACTGAGTTGTCCGCCGCTGTCCAGGCTAAGGCCCCCATCAAGGTCTGTGTCTTAAACAACGAGGAGCAGGGTATGGTGACCCAATGGCAGTCATTGTTCTACGAGCACAGATACTCGCACACTCACCAGAGCAACCCCGACTTCATAAAATTGGCCGAGGCCATGGGTGTCAAGGCTATCAAGGTGGCCACCCAGGAAGAGATGAAGGCCGGCGTTAAGGCATTCTTGGACTACACTGAGGGCCCTATCTTGATGGAGGTTCTTGTGGACAAGAAGGTGCCTGTCTTGCCTATGGTTCCTGCTGGCCGTGCATTGGACGACTTCATCGTGTGGGACGCCGAGACCGAGAGAAAGGACAAGGAGTTGAGAGCCCAAAGAACCGAGGGCAGACATTAGGTGTGTAAAAGTTTATTTCATAGTGCCTCGTTGAGGATAATTTCATGCATCCGGTTATTTATTCAAATGCAGACCAAAGAAATTGTAGAGATCAGAGTTGATGGACCAGGAAATTTATTATTCGGATTCTGTCATGTATGAATCAATGTAGTCTTGATAAAAAGCCAGATCGGGCAGATTGATTCACAAAGCTCGATCTGGCGAATTTTCACTGGGTTTCATAGCGGATCTATGCCTGTTAGATCGAGGTGATTTTTCACTCCTTTGTGGCATGGTCGATGAAAATCAGATCTATACGAATTGATCTACCCAAGCATTGACATCTTGACAGAAAAGTACCTCATCTTTAATGATGTAAGAGGATGAAAACGCTTATCATAAGTTTGATATTTTGTGCACACGGATATTTCAATGTGACGTTAGATGAATATAATTACGAGCATAATTTTGATTAGTGCTACTACTTAATATAAAATTTAATACGCGAGCCCATAAAGAGCAGAAATATGCGAACAACAAAATTCGTAGAATAACATAGGATTCTTTTGCATGAAGCGTTGCGTCACTTCGTGTTCTTCCCACGAGCAAACGCTCCTGTCTTGTGGCTATTTTTCACTCTAAACTACTAGAAAGTGTTCACGTGACCACATTCAGCTTCAGATCAATACAACACAGTTAATGGAATATTCCTGAGAGCTGCCTTGAGTACTGTACATCCCCGATACGCCACTGGCATCACAAACGCTTATTCCCGGCATCTTTCTCATCGCAATAAAGCGTCCAAACACCGATCCCTCTCCCCATACACGTGACTGCCCCAGGATTTGCAGAATCGTGGAGTATACACGAGTCAGAATTCCACCACCGATCCTATTGTCGGTATGGTTGAACAGGGGACAGAGTCCAGGCTCGGTCTTAAGAAAATGAAAAAAAACCCCCATCACCTGGAACTGGCTAGATAATTACATAACTATACTATACAAACCAGTGCTGTTGCAGCCAGCACAACCAACCAGACAACCAGCAAATGCTCCCGTAAGCAAATGAGCCCCAAAGCTACTCCTGGCCCCATCCTATTCTTTGTAGGGCTTTTGTGGGCCCTTTCTTTGTCTCGTATTTGTCCATGTAAGTCTGCCGTAGAGAGAGATTGTGAGAAGTCAGAAGACTGCGCAATTATAGATCGAGGCAAAACAGGCAGTGGACACTACGGGGATAACGCCCCTCGTAACTCTGATGAGGCAGCCTTCGGACCTGTCCAGAGCGTCCCTTTTCTGTTATACATTACGCAGAAGAACAGGTTTCGCCTGGCTTTCTGGATTTACTGCTCCTTCCATCACCATTTGCGAATTTCACTCCGGTTCCACCCTAATTACAAGACACTATTTCACGTTCCTGTTGCGGCCCCGTTGGAGATTTCTCGCCTAGTGACTCTATTGTCCCTCCCTTGACTTTGCTTCTGCCAATGCTACGGATCTTACACAAACCCAAGGCATCCACCGCTCTATGTCCGAACCACTCTTTTGATCCACATCTCTCAGCTCCAGTCCACACCTCGGCTTCAGTCCACACCTCAGCTCCGCTCCAGTCCATACCCAGCTGTCGTCCGTAGACACGACCACGTCGTGCCTCCCTTGCAAGCTCCTTTACACTCTCCTTCTCCAAACCGTCGGTCTCCTTCCTGGTTCCCCAGATTCCACTTCATCATGTGATACTGCCCCATACGGCAGTTCCTCGGCGCAGAGGAGCTCGTAGGCTTTCTTGCTTTCTCGCCTGGGGCCCACACGCCCACATCCTTCCGCCCGGCGTGTCTAGTCACTGGACTCTCAGTCTGGGGAAATACACAAAGCACAAGCGACTGTTTCTATTTCCATTCTTTCTCCACAACTTTCTCACCACTTTCTCACCACTTTCTCACCACTTTCTCGCCATTTTCGCACCACGTCCGACCGGCCCCCCCACTGCCCCCACTATTCCTTCCTCCACCGCCCTGTGCCGCCGTCTGCCCCCACTGGCCCTCTCTCGACGGACTCCTGTGCGGCCCCCTCTGCCTCTAGACTCGCCAGCCCTCCCCCACCGCTGCCTCCACCTCCCGTCGTTTTCACTCGGCCCCCTCCACCACCATGACCCCCGACTTGGCCGCCACGCCGTCGTCCTCCACGGACGACAAGTCCAAGTCCAACTTCAAGCTCATCACCACCACCTCGGGCGTGCGGGTGTCCCAGGCGTGTGACCGGTGCCGGATCAAGAAGATCAAGTGTGATGGCCAGACGCCGTGTCTCAACTGCTCCAAGATCGGCTTCGAGTGCAAGACCAGCGACAAGTTGACTCGACGCGCCTTCCCCAAAGGCTACACCGAGAACTTGGAGCGCAAGTTGAAAGAATTGGAGGACGAGAACATCAAGCTCCGTCGCCAATTGGACTCGGACCTGCGTCCTCCGCCGCCGGATGCCACGGCGGCGGCCCATTCTGCCCATGCTAGCCACACTCCCAAGCCCGCCGCCACGCCCTCCACCACCACCATCACCAACGAGTCCTCGCGCATCCAGATCAACAACCCCATCGAGCAGATCTTCAACCTCGACAACAAGGGCGTGATTATCGGAAACGACAACCTCAACTTCGAGTCGCAGTTCAACCACCTCCTCATCAACTTCGACCTCCCGTTCTTGAAGATCACCAACAGCCACAACTTCTTGATCAACGACCCCAACAGCTACCTCTACAACCCGCTGTACACCTCATTCAACCTGTTCCACAACAAGGACTTGGACATCATCTACAACCCCTTGACGGGCAACACCAAGTTCGAGGACTGGAACGGTGCTCCTGGCCTGATTGGCCGGGCCCGTGGTGGCAATGACCTCCCCCTCGACGTCTACGACTTGTTCATATCCCTCATCAACAACTTCAAGAAGCTCTTCAATTCCAAAAAGGAACTCGACAACCAGATCATCCAGTACTTCTTGAACTACAACGTGTTCATCCCCATCTTTGACTATGACCTGTTCATGAAGTCCTACGACGACTTCCACACCATGTACCCGTTCATTTTCACCTACGACGATTCCACCATCAACGGTTTCAACCTCTCCAACACAAACGACTACCAGTCGGTCAACGACTACTTGATGACTATCATCCAGATATACGCCATGATCATGATGAACGACCCCACAATCAATTTGAATCTCCTCTTGAACCACGCCAACCCCAGTTACGTCATAAAAAAGTCCCCCTCCACCAGTGCCAGTTCCACCTCCAACCAAAAAGCATTCACAATTTCGTCTTTGTACGATTTCTTGCCTTACTTGAATGTATTTTATGTGTCCTTGAACCAGCTCCACACCTACCAGCTCTTCTTGTACTACTCCTTATTGACGAACAACAAGGAAAAGTCCTTGATTATCTCGTCTTTCATCAATTCTTTTATTGGTATTCTAGGTATCAACTTGAACTCAAAAAATCTCTTTTTCAACGACTTGTCCTTGAATATTCAGCAGAAGAGAGACAGAGTGAAGATTTTCTGGGTTTTCAAGGTATTGCTCAAGTGCTTTAACTTAAAATTCGGATACAAGCCAAGTTTAAATACAACTGTGATCAATCCTGTCACGATCGACCGGTACTTTCAATTGACCCCAGAAAAGCTCAGTTCTTTGCTTGACACAGAAAATGGGCACAATGATGATTTATTCAGGACATTGCTTAAGCCCAGTATTGAATTCTTGAACTTAGTCAATATCATTATTCCCTCCTCATTCTCGCCCAATTACTATCAATACCTCAAGCAAGGTAAGAAGAAGAATGACCCCAGGGATAAAGAGCACGCAAAGCACCTAGACTGGATCTTGAATGAAGATGATGGAGATGGAAACGACGGTAACTTGAACTATAATTTTAACCAATTCTTAACAATTGACCGGAACCTTGTCAACTGGAGAGAATCTTTGAAGTACAAGAAGTTAGATTTGGCACCATTAACGAAAATGGGACTTATAAATTTGGGCCAGGATGCACAAAATGATTTGTATCACGATTTGAAAGATTTACAAGATAGAAAGTCTTCCATAGATTCCAACAATGAGCATAGCGATCTCAATTCTGGTATTACTCATGATGGCTTTATGTATTATTTGAATGCTGGAAAGCCCGATGTGTTAACTGCAACGCAATTAATAAAGATCCAATTGAATTTCCATTACATCATGATCAGATCTATCAATTATTTGAACTTTATCGTGGATAAGGAGCTTACCCATGCCTACTACATGGATATTTCGAACATTTCGAAAGAAGTGTTGAATTATTTTCTCATGATTTTTCAACACGTTCACCACGCAAAAGAGAAATTGGCAGAACAACGTAATTCTGGCAATGCTGTAATGGAAAGTTTGGGATTGGACATGGACGATGATGGGTTTGTGATCAATGACTTCTCGGTCAAAAGAAGACGGATCAGTAACCACGGATTCCATGGCCAACAGCAAGGAACCAACATAAAGCGAATCAATAAGGAGATTCCTTATTCTCCCTTCAATTCCATGCTTAATTCCTTGTCCTTGGGTATTATTAATTTCAAAAAAGTGATTGTTCTTCAGATGTTATATTTGTTGATTTGTCAACTCAAGTTTCTGAAGCGGAACCAATACAGCTTAATTGCAAACACACCAGAGATTCTTATCAAAAGCATCGACTTATTTATTAAAATATTTATTAACTACAAGACAGGAGTATCCAACTCCAAGCTGAGCGAGAGAACGCTCAAGGAAGATGATCTTTTCAAAAAGTTGGTCAACGACCAGTTGCAGGAAGAGCTTCTTCGGGACGCTGACGACAGCGATGACGAAGACGACGAAGATGCCCAGGTCAACTACTACCGCAAAATTGACTGGGACGACGAAGAAATGGACGAGGACTTGAAGTATCTCAAGATTCTCAAGTTTATTCGGTATAAGACGGCCAAAGTGGGCCGTGAGACCGAGACCAGGAGAGCTGCCGAAGGAGTGGTGAACTCCATTCCCAATGTGTCCAAACAGTACAGCGGGGACTCTGCTCTCAATGCCGCTAGTCTCAATGCCGCTGCCATGAATGTGCCCAATTCTGCGTCGATGAACCAGACCCCCGTCCTGCTCCCCCAGCCCTACTTTTCTGGAACTGCCCAGGCATTGGACGCTGCAGGAAGTGCCTTCAGCAAGGTTCCATCCATGGCCAAGTTCGAGTACCTTTTGGGCGACTACAACGCGCAGATCGGCTATCCCAAGCCGACCAGCGAGGACGAGGTGATGATCAAGAAAGAAAAGTTGGCCATTCAAGATTTGATGAGTTTACGTCACGGATATTCGAGTCACAGTCCGCCCTCCAATGGAATTGGCGCCGCACCTTCAGGCCAAGGTCCGGCCACGACCAACCTGCACCTCCAGTCTTCGAACACTACGTCGCCCGCCTGGAACGGAGGCTCGCAGTCGGCGTAGTGCTATTTATTATGTAACCTATACTACTATTATACTATTATTATTACTATTGTGAATCTGCTATCAGCGCTATCTGGCCAAGGTCACGTGACACTACATTCACGTGACGCATTGTCGTCACGTTCCCCTCCTCGGTCCCCTCCTGGCGTCTCCGCCTTTGCTCTCCGCTTTGGGTGGGGTGCAACTTTCTTATCCTGTCACAAACGGCCGTTCCTGCAGACAAGCCAGTTTAGACGCTTCCCCAAGCCACACCCCTATCTTATCCGTCCCCGCAGACCAACGCCAAAAGAAGCCGATACCAAAGTCACCACTATAAAAGGCCAGCATCCCCGCTGATCTCTTTTCCTCAACTATGACTTACCAATCTTTCAGCGACCAATTCAACAATGCTCCTCTGACCCCTTTGAAGGAAGACACCACCCACTCAGACTCCTACTTCTCGGCCGCCAGCACCAGTATGTCGCCTTTGGCAGCCAAGGAGGAGATCCTGAACAACCCTATTGCCAATCTTATTGAGCAGGAGAAGCGCCTGTTCCACAAGTCCTCCGACAACTTGCACGTCTCGTTGTAAGGAGGCGGCGCTCTTTTCCCGCGGTCGCTCGTCGTCCCACGCCCTGGAGGGGTGGGGAGCGAGTGACCTGTCTTCGCAAAGACTGAAGTGACGCCTGGTGGCGCACATTCGTGCGCATGTCAGTGATCAGTTTCAATTTCTGCTCCGTGATGCTTCGTGGCCGAGGTTCCCCCCTTCATGCTGCCACTTAGCTAACAGCCTTGGTCGGCTAACAGCGGTGCTTATTCCTGGTGCCGGGGCAATCCTCGCCGCACCCAATATCTATTCAATCTCCCCCCCTACGCGTGAATCTCTTCACTCAGTCCATAGTTTTTTGACCTCGGTCTTTTCTATTAATGGCAATACATATCTTCAAGTTGCTGCTTGAAGGGTTTCAATTTTGCTGGAACCTGTTCCCATTCAATCTGCCCCACCAAATCTGTAGATAGGCCCAAGTCGTTGGCGATCTCGAACAAAGCCTCGCCGGCCATGGCCCGAACCCGAGCTATTTTGTGTCCGAGAGCCATCGCCACCACCCGTTGGCGTGTTTTGGTACCGATTTCCTGATCCAATACGCCCATATGGTGGAAGATCTTCAATGTCAAGCCAACACGCACAATGTTGGTGGTATTGATCTGGAGATTGTAGCACCGTATGTACAACGCCTGGTAACTAAACTCCTCGGGAAACGAGTGGTTGGCTTCAAAAAATTTCACAAACACGTTAAGAACAGCCACATAAGCCTTTTGGTCTCGTGCACTCTCTTGCTGTTGGGGGTTGGGTTTGAGAAGTGTCAAGAGATGCTGAAAAATTACCCCTGCGTTTTCGTTTTTGTGAAGAAAACGGAGACATTCATTAAGAGATTCGTTCAATATCTGGGGACTGGCAGCCGTGGCTCCAATACTAAAGGAAACGCCCTTCCAGAACTGCAACGAGAGATTCTTGCCGTGCTCCAGTTCAATTTGGGGCACGATCTCGTCCCCGTACACTCTTAATAGGTCGTGATAGTACGATCCCACCGATGTAGAATCCACTCCAGAAATGCCTCGAATGCGGACAAAGAGGTCGATGGCCGCATAGCGGATACGGTCGATCAACTCACCGGCCAAGCGGATCAATTTGAGTTCAATTTCGCCGATTAAGCCGTCAAATTGGTCGAGGTTGGCCTCCAAAAGTCTAATAATGCCAATACGAATCTTAGATCCCACATCGCCTTGCTTTGTCAATGTGTAATCGTCAAGCAAGTGCACCAATTTGGATGCAGTAAGAGAGCTGAATTGAGCCTTTCTATCACTCAAACTAGCTATCATGCTTGAGCGTACATCACAATCCACGCTGGTCGAACTGAGAATTTCAATAAATTCTCCCAATGCTTCTTCCAGGAAGTCATAAGTAAAAATCACCCTAGAAAGTAGTAAATTGTTATTGCGGAGGTAGTATTGAAATTTCAGAATTATTTCGGAAGAAATGACCATAGACTGGTTGTTCAAACCGTCAAGTATTTTATTGAGTTCTTCAATCAAGCCATTACTGGGCGTCATTCTCATAATATTGAAAATTGACGTCCAATTTCTTTCTATTGATAACCCCCTTCTTAGTTGGATGTTTGTCCATTTGAGATATCCCTCGGCCTTCTCGTGAGAATCGTAATGGAAATCAAACTTAAAATCTTCTCCTTTAGCCTCAATCTTTGAAAAGTAAGTAGCTTGTGTGGGTTCATTTAAAACCGTAAAAATCTCAGAAATGAAATACAATTCACCATCCAAGATTAACTCTAGTATTTCTTCTATTTTGAATTCCTTGATATCTAAGGCAATGAATGGAATTGGATTCTCCTTCAAATTTAGTACTTGACACAAACTATTACATCCAAGTTTCCGGACCTCGAAATTCACGCTGGAGTCCAAGGTAATGGAAACCAATTTTGGAATGAACAACATTTTGCAAAAACCTAACTCGATAAGTTCGTTTATCAAAGAGATTGATAATTGAAAAGATGTAGTTTTAGAAGAGCTGATCAACTCAATGAAATTGATAATGAATTTACCCACTTCCACTTCATCCTGCAAATAATGCTTAAATAAGGTGCCACCAAATCTTCCAATAAATTCTTGGATAACTGCAACTCCACAACGTCTAATCAATAGTTCACTATCTAGGGTAACAACTAAAATCAAATCCAAGAGAATAGTTTCCATCATCATATGGTTTTCAGATGCTAACTCGACATACTCTTTGTGTTTTAGGTTTCTGCACAATGCCCAAAGGACAAAGCATGAAGAGTCTCGAACTTGTGATCCCGTTACAGTTGTTAATCTTCGTTGTTCGAAAAATAAAGTTTTGTGAATAGTGCTGAAGATCCTTGGGATGAACTTTGAAGGGAACGCGTTGTTTAATGCTGAAAACCCAAAATAGAGCAAGATGGTATGATATTTTGGTAAGAATACTTCGTTATTATTAATTTGTAGACAAGCATCGAATCCTTGGGATTTGAATAGTAAATCCAATTGTTCCAACATGTACTCGAAAAGCTGGTCTTGATAATTGATTGCACACGCAGATAGAGTCTTGGTTAATTTTGCCAAAGATTTTGCCATAGTATATCTCAAATTAGTATCGAAATTGGTCATTATATTCATAATGTTGTTCAACTGATCGTTAACAAGTTTGCCAGTCAAGTCAAAATTTCCGTTTCTTGGGTAAATAATTGATAACTTGCTCATTATTTTAATCATGTAAAGAACATTAAGATTGTTTAAATGCTTAGATGAACTATTTTCTTGAATCCTCAAGTTCATTAAATCAATGGAAATTAATGTTTGAATGAGACCTAGATATGGCTCAATTAGTTCACTTTGTGACCGCTTGAGAATTTTGTTAATCGTGATTAGATGGCCAAGCTTTACTGAGCCATTTACTCTGTCGAGACGTTCCCATTCGGGTTGAACAAAATTTTTAAAATAATTTTCTACCAAGTCCGTTTGAGAGGTGATATCAGACCGTGTCAAAAGCCGGGAAATCAAGATCAGGGCAGTTAATTGATTCTTTGACGCGTTTGAGTGCTTTGTGAGATTGTCTATACCGATTTTCATTAATTGGTATGGTAATTTTGCGTCAATTTGTTCCAACCTAAATGGCACCAACACTAAATTTGATAACCAGATGAGACAAACGAATAATTCATTGTCATTTTCCAGGGAAGCCGTCAAGTTAATTAATTTGGGTATCAAGTAGACATCCGATGAGAAGTAGTTGGTAATATTTTTGAATCCTCTGATTTTTGAAAAGTTATAGATAAAATCACCTATTGTGCAAGCATAGGAAACACGGACATGCGGATTCTGGTCAATTGACTTAGGAACTTCACATTCTGCCTGCAAAAATAAGAACAAGTTCGTGAGAGCATTGACGTATAACTGTAACTTGGAGTCTAGCAACTTAGGTGACGGCTCAAACTCATTGATTAGGGAAATGATCTTGCTGGCATGGAACTTGGATCTTTCGTACTTATCTTGATCTGGCGATTCTGAGCGCACCAATGAATCGAAGTGTAGGATTTCTGCTTCGAGATCTGCATGCAATTGCTTTTCATTCTTCACCACATTGTAGTCTTGCAGTTCGTCCATGGCATGAAGATGGACTGTACTACTCTGACCAAAGATATAGGCGCGACATTGGGACATTGTCGCATTACCGTTCATTAGCGTAGCCACTAGTTTACCAGTAACAGTATTCCATTATATGAGGCTCTCTTTGTGTTATCAGAACTTATAACCTAAATAAATCGGGCAGCTACATACTATCCTCTGGTTCCTTGCTAACCTCTATCTCCTTTATGTATTTCCTTGACCTGCCTCTTGTTACGTTCCTAAAACTTTGCAAAATCCTGCATGCGGAATATTCATATTTTCATCGAATTTTCATTCTTCAATCTTACCAAGCTACCTAGATATATCATGTCTGCCAAACAAGCCATTTACAAGATTACCCAGATACGGTCTACCATCGGAATGCCCCCTATTGTCCGCAAGAACATGCAGGCTTTGGGCTTGAAGAAAAGATTCCAAATCGTCTACCAGACTATCTCCCCATCTACTGCTCACAAGATCGCTGCTGTCAAGGAATTAGTTGAAGTCGAACTTGTTACCGAAAGAAAGTCAGTTGAGCAACTTGCTAAGGAGAGAAAGTTTGTTCCGGGCTTCACTATCACCAAGAAGGACGATGCCAAGCCATCGTACGAGTAAGTGTTCGGCCTGTTCTTCAGTCAAGGAAATAGTCGCAATAGGGCTCTTAAATCAGGTCTCTGTCTCGGTCTGATCAATAGAACGAAGGTTCCAAAGAGCCCTATATGTGCCTTGATTTCAAATAACCCAGCATTTCCAGTAATGGGAACAAATTCCTTCTCTGGACTAGTGGACTACAGTCCATTCGCATACAGAATTTAACTAGGCCCGATTCTGCCTAGCTTGTACATATAGAAATAATAGAAAATTTTGTGAGAGTCAAATTGAAGTTGACGCCTCCTTTGGACCTATTTGTATCTTCCCGATACTCTATCACTGCTGTAGTATTGCAAAATGTAGCCCACCCTTCACATATCATCCAGACGGAACACTATTAAGGAGGAAATGAAGATATCTCCTTGGAGTCGTAATTACCAATATTTAAAAATCTCACATTACTCTAGTAGCAAGACTTTCCAGGTTATTGAATTAGAAAGTTCCCATGTTCTTGCTGCAGCATGCCCTCCTCGTGATCTCTCCCACTTGACTTTCTTCGCACTAGTAGGGCCCTTTTTTGGGCGGCCCAAGAGGTTATAATTGAGTATAATCCGCACGCAGCCCCGTTCGATCCTTGAGCAAATTTCCACCAGAAAAAGAAGTACATCGGCAGTTTGTCTGCCACAAGTCCCGTACCCATGACCAACGTCCTCCAAACGTCGAACTACACCTTCCCGAGCTCCACTTCACTGGTAGTAACCCCCCTGCTGTGATTGGCTCATGAAGGCGGGGGCCACGTGATCGCACCATTTCTCGTATGTTTGAGTGAAAAATATCAAAGTCCATCACTCCATTCCATTCAAGTCAACAACACACGTCCTCGGACACCCTCGAACCCCATATATATTCATTACCGACCATGTTTGGGTCCATCAGAGCCACACAGCGCAACAGATTGACTAACTCCTTGTTCAGCTCGACCTTTGCCATATGTTTCGCCTTGGTTGGTGCAAACTCGCTTCTTCCATGTCCTGTGGACAATGTCCACGGTAACGACTCGGTGATCGACGAAAGACTCAAGAGAAGAGAAGAGGCGGCCAAGATCCAGAAGTAACCGACCTCCTGTCCCATTCTGTCCCGCATCCTCCACCAATACCTAGTCCACCAAGTGGAATCTTCGCATATTTAATTCTTGACATAGAACCGTCACGACCCGGCGAAAAACGCCGGTATTCTCGTCCGAATTGGAGCCATACTAACCGGGCCCATTTGTTGACACGCTTGCCGAGGCTTGCCGCTCGAATCCACGAAGTTGCAGCCCAGGACACAACAGCCTGGAAGCTCGAGCCATCCACCACTCCTGTATATTAGAATGCATGCATCCAATAAGAGGGTCTGCGATGTAGATGTCGTGCTGCACACAAAACGGTGTATATCTGGTCACGTGACATACTCGCTGCAGGATGTTGCACTTTCCTAATCCGTCTACAGAGTAAACAATTACCTTGCCTATTTAGAATGGTCTCTATTTAAACTGCCATCTGTCCTCCGTTTCTCTTCACCAAGATGAGCCATAACGTCCACCCCTCCATTTCGCTTGATTACAACTTCCCCAAGTCCAAGCCTAGTGCTGCTCCTTTTTCTTCGTCTTCTTCCGGCCCCGTCAAGGACATCGTTTTGAACAAGAACCTCAAAGTCCAAGATGACCCCCAGCCCAAACCATTCACCGTATCCGGAGTTCCAGTGACGAAAGATTTCACCAACAGCTCAGAAACTGCTCGTGAACCACTCCAGGAGATTCTTTCCGATAATCGGGTCTTGATAGACAATTACAAGCTCGATCTTCCCTACACTTCGCAGAGACTGCCAGAGCAAAAGAAGGCTAAGAGTCTGTCAGAATTAGTTGCTGTCAAGCCACAAAAGCCCGTCAAGGTCGACGAGGTGTCGAAAAAGCTCAAGAATCTCAAGAGAACCCGCGATATCGACGAGGACGATTCCGACTTTGCTGATGTCACCGAGTCCAGCTATATCCAGGCCGAGACGTCCTCCATCTACAATACCCCAATTCCCAACAAAACCATCTACTTCTCTCCATCGGGATCATCGAAAAAGCCCTCCACAAACCTTTTGCAGTCAACCCCTGTCTCGTTCTTGAAAGAGGTCCAACTCAACAACCAGAGGTCGGCCAAGAAGCTTCTCACCAGGAAGGGCAGTCTTCTCAACACAAAATTAAAGGAGGAGCCCAAGAAGGAAGAATACCACGAAGACTCCGACTACGACCACTTAGCGTGCCACGCAGACAACATCATGAGAATGGCGGTCGATTCCACCATGTTGGGTTCGTCGTTTTCGTCCTCCTTCTCCAACACCTTCGCCAACGATTCTGTGCTTGGAGCACAGTCCAAGAAGAAGTACCCTGACTTCTTCAACGACGACAATGAATCCGATAGAAGCGTCATCGAGGGCCTCAAGGCAAGATGGAATCCATCCAGTTTGATCAAGCTGCAGGCCACCAAGATTACTATCGATGCTAACGACTTGCAAGCTGCAGTCGATGGTTAGTGCATCCACAGTTCCATTTTTGCTGGCAAATTGGTTTCTATTTCTATTTCTGTATATTATGCTATCACAATCCCAAGATTGTCTTTATATACCCCGAATCTCGCATATCGAAGTCCTTATAATACTTTCTTTCGTAATTGCCCTCGGGCTCTTCCGTTGCAAAATGTTTGTAGGCATTGACTTGATCGTAGAGAGAGTCCAAATGGCTGCTAATATAGTCAGGTTTCATTTCACATAATTCCAATAATGCAGCCGTCGTTTCGTTATCTGTTCTTTCTTTCTTTGAAACAGAACGCAATAACTGTTGGATTTCTGGAGTAATGTCTCCCAGATACTCCTTTAGATACGAATACATGAGCACTTGGATACCGTCGTGGGAATAGCCTCTCAAGTTAGCTGACAATAAACACCAATAGTACTCGGGAGTGATTTTGACGTTGTTGTTTTGAAAATATTGGAAGAATAAGCGAGAAGAGAGTTTTGATGCCGATGAGCTCGCAAGCGAGTTTAAAATAATCTCGAACAGTTCAACATTCAACCAGTCTGAGATGAAATTTTTGTTCCAGTGATGCAATCTATTCAAGATTTGGGCAGTGGCAGAAAAATTTTGATGCAAATTGATGTGATTTAAGAGACAATTCACAAACAATGTTAATGTTTCCTTCTCAAAATGACTCTCTGTGGTTAGATACTTGATATGATCATCCAAAAAGTCTCGAAGAATGCTCAAATTAGCCAACATATTGCCGAACTCCGACGAATGTACATTTTCGTTTGATAACTTTCTGGGTAATACCATCGTTTCCCATTCGTTCTCTTCTGAATTGACAATATTTTCAGCTATCATGGAACGCTTTGTGAGTTCTGCTTGAATATTTTCATCGTGTGCATAATAATTCCAGAATTTAATTGACATTGCTGACGAAATATCCCCGTATGCAATCTTTTCATACTTATCATGCTTAAACTTGATCATGAATCCATTCAAAACATCAAGTACCCTTTTAATGCTTTGGTCCTTGGGATGTTTGATATTTTGATGGATCCAGTCTTTTTGTAAATCAGCGTGATAACAGTAAGATTCTATAATTTTCAAACATAACTCTTTCGTTAGGGCCTTCTCTCCTTTGAAAGATTTGTGCAAGAAATGTGACTCTATTAATGCAAGGGTCAGATTTACATCACCATTAGTTGAGAAGGTGTGTAAAATTTGATAGATAATTCTATCATTCAAAGAGTCGAAGATCTCATTTTTTGCATGGATTTGATCAAAAATAGCTTGTTCTGTCGTAATCAAAGAATCCTCGAATCCTTTCATTATGACCCCTTCATATAAAAGTTTAACTAGTTCGTAATTGTTTTCAGAAAGGCCAATGTTAAGTGTTTTGAGCCAAATGGAACTAAGAATTTCTTGGTTGTCCAAGTCCAACAATATGCGTAGGATTTTGCTTAAGTTTGTGCAATCCTTGACAAGAATAAGCTCATCAATTAGAACACTAATAGGTAGTTGGTCAATTAGTTGCTTTTGAGAACCGGGAAAGTGTGCAATAATTTCATCTAAATACTTGATGGCAGCTTCTATCTGTTTTGAACCGAGTAGGATTTCCATGTAGCTTTTGTGGTAGAGAACCTCCACTGAGTGAGATGAATCTGGAAGATGAACCAAGTAGTTTTCCCACAAAATGTTGAGGTGTAGTAGTTGGGTGTAATCTGTGACTTTATTGAAAGATGACAAAAGCAGTATGGAAAGCTTGAGCTTCTGCTGTTCGTTGAGGGGCACAACAAGTCTGGAGTTCAGTTTGTAAGTGTTCATTGCATCGTAGTAAACAGTGATGGCCATTCTCAGAGCTTCCAGAGCCCTACTTTTGGCAATCAAATTTAGTATCAAGAGATATGTGTGGTTGTTGAGAGGTAGCCGGTGCTTTTTCACCAGCGCATAGAATTCCCAGATCTTGTTGATGTTGGTATTTGCCAATTCTTCGAATTGGTTGTGTCGTATTTCTGGGGTTCGGAACTGCTTGATGAAGTCCGTTTTTGAAGAATCACCTTTGGGTATGATAAGTTTGGAGAAGTGAACAGAAGAGGCATGAAACCCACGATTGGGGACCCGCTTTGGACCAATAGTGACGTGGGTGCCTTGAGTGGTAGTACCATATAGAACGAAAGGCCGTATTCGGGCCAATGGTGCCAGCATTCCCACAAGACGTGACATGATGTTGGAGAAGTCTAAAGTTGAATCGTGATGAGCACGCACCAAAAATGTCATCTATAAGTTGAACTCAATTTAATCTACAAGAAGAAAGAAGTATGATGATTCACAGAAGATGTCTTGCCACATCGGCTGAAGGCATTGCCAAACAGCAGTTCAA
Source organism: Suhomyces coccinellae (assembly GCA_030565345.1). Lineage (NCBI taxonomy): Eukaryota > Fungi > Ascomycota > Pichiomycetes > Serinales > Debaryomycetaceae > Suhomyces > Suhomyces coccinellae. The sequence goes on along the minus strand of JAJMBP010000026.1, from coordinate 15,270 downwards.
TGTGTTCGATAGATCGGCAAAGCTCTTGCAGAGAAGCAGGACACCCAAGATCAACCCAGAGCTTTCCAGAAGGAAGGAGTACTTGCGCGATGAAGTGGCCCTCAAGACCATAGAAAGATTAGCATTCATAACCAGAGACTTCAACAGAGTGTTGGATTTCGGGTCCAATCTGGGAAACCTTCTCAAGTGCTTGTGTATCGATACTCCTACGCCTCCAGGAGCAGACTACACCGAAGTGGAAATGATCAAACAGCTTAATAACGACAAAGGCGTCATAAGAAACAAGATCAAGGAGTTGGTGATGGTAGACTCGTCGGCAGATGTGCTCAACCGTGATCTCGACCAGTCGTATTTGTCTAACTTTGAAGGAAAGGTCACCAGACACGTTGTGAATGAAGAGGCGTTTGATCATGAGTGCCTCAAGGAGTCCAACCAGTACGATGCAGTTATATCCAACTTATCCATGCACTGGATAAACGACCTCCCTGGTGCGTTGGCCAACATCAACAGGGTTCTCAAGCCAGATGGCTTGTTTATGGGCACCTTATTTGGGGGTGATACTTTGTACGAGTTGAGAACCTCGTTGCAATTGGCTGAATTAGAAAGAAAGGGAGGAATGTCGCCTCGGGTGTCGCCTTTGGTGCATTTGAATGACGTGGGGTCCTTGCTCAACAGAGCAGGCTTCAGCATGTTGACCATTGATCCCGAAGATATTGTCGTTGGAGGATTCCCTGACATTGTTTCCTTGTGTGAGGACCTACAGGCGATGGGAGAACAGAATGCTGTATTATCCAGACCAGGCTATTTACCTCGTGATGTGCTTTTGGCAGCTAACGAAATCTACAAGACCTTACATGGAGAGGCAGATGACGCTGGAGTCGTGACGTTACCTGCTACTTTCAGTGTCATTTTCATGATTGGATGGAAGAAAAGTGACAACCAGCCCAAGCCTTTAGCTCGTGGATCTGGTCAAATCAATCTCAAAGACGTGTTGTAGAGCAGTGGCGAGTCTGTGCTTATTGAGTTTTGCTTTCTGGATGGGGTTTCTTGCTGAATACCAAGCTCTGGAGCCAGCTCCAGCCTGTTAAACCTTCGCCTGAATCAGCAACAGCATCTTCATAATGCTCAGAGAAGTCATGCGGCTTGAACATCTTCACCCGAATTCTGGTGGCATCTTGTTGAATCGGATACATTTTTGAAGTACTGTTCTTCACAGGTATGGAAATATATATAATACGGTCCTATTTTCTGCCACTTCGCAAGATAGGTTCGAATTATTTCTAGTGGCTTGTGAGTGCTTAGAGATAAGATGGCCCCATGATTGTGTACATAGAGGAGGAGTTATTGAGGGGGAATCTGGCCATACAATATTCTCATAATCGTAATTGGAGAAGAAGCATCGAAAAAAAAAAACGACTGGCCAAGATATCGAAAAATACGACGATAAATATAGATTTAAGAAGGCTTTCGAGGCACGGCTGATAATTCAGTTCTACCACAATTAGTGAAGAATTCAACTGAAAAATGCTTGAAATTTGTAGACCAAAACGCATCCTTATGGGCAATTGCTCTTGCTAATCAACAGAGATTTGTCCATAGTCTTAGTCTTAGTAAACTGCAAGAATACAAGTATACTTGCAGCATTTAAAATGGGCTATAATTATTAATTCGAATAATGTCCATTTACGATCATCGTAGTCTGGGCCTAGAGGGGCCAACCTTGAGACCCACCTCCGAAAGTAACAAAAATGTTTTCGGATTTTGTTTCCTTAAAGAATATTTTCATTGAAATCAGAGGAGAACTCAGAATGGTGCCACATCCGCCAGGATAAGGAGTCTTAGCAATTTCAATTCAAATGAGTGAATTACTCCACTTGCACGCTTGATTTCAGCGAGTTAATAGGTGTTCATTTCTCGAAGGTTTTCTTTTTGAAGTCTGGGCTCCTAGAGTCTCACACCACTCCACCTTGGACAATAGACAATTAGTGTAGTTCCATTTCAGTCATAACTCGGGGCACACCGGACTCAGGGGCTATTTTGAGTAAAGGCACACTAAATAGATGATGACTTCAATATTGGCAGATCAGGTCACTATTCCCCAGGCTAATTAGTCTATTGTCTCTGCCCAGAAGTCTATATATCGTCCGAAAACCTGTCCTACTAGTTAATCACTCAATAGTCATTCTCTCAATAGTCAGAAACCTCTCAAAGAACTTAATCTCTCATTCTGTCTTATTCTGATTCTGTCTCTCTAAAATCTCTCATTCTATCTCATTCTGTATATCGCTCATCCCCATACTATCAGAATTTCGGCATCTCACTTTTGTAATTCAACCCCATCCTCCCAAAATCTGCTCTCTCCACAATCTCCCCAACCGTCCAGATCTAGCTCTTATGGCCTATTCTGTCGTTACACTCTACATTACGGCGTTCTCTCAGTTCTGCATTTACATATCTTACTATGTTTGTGCTCTCGACCGTTCCAAATACTATTATGCTCGAACTTACGTCATAATTAATGACTCGCAGCCTCTAATCAATTGCTAATCTCGGTTCGTTAGTTCCTGTCTCACTTTCACTCCAATTGAATCAGAATAACCACAGTCCAAGGATATCATCTCATCGCTTCAAAATACATCGTACTTATCTTTTCTTCCCTTTTATACCCTTAATTCCCTTGCTTCTGTTCCTTTACCTTCCCTTAATTCTCTACTCTTCCTTCACTCTCTATCGCTTCGTTCTTGACACAAGACTACTCGTTCATCCTTCCTTCACCTCCCTGTCCCTATATCTTTCCCCTCCGTCTCGCCCTCGGTATACCTCGCTAGACCCCCACCTTCCACTCTCTACGTGCCCCTGACTCTCGCTAACTCCCTCCCCCTCTCACCCTCCATTTTGCCTCACATGCCCGAGAATTTCTACCAATTCCATATCTTATGATATTGTGACCCTCGGCTCCCCCACAATGTGCGCGATTACGCATTCGGTGCAACTACTCTAAAGACTCACACTTTTTGCCGCTAGATACATCTTTCTTCTTAACTCGCCACCACTTCTCTTTTCCTAAAACATCCACAACACCTACTACCCTTCGTTCCGGTTCTTCTCATCCACCCAGATCCCCTTCCCGCCATGGCCAATTCCAGAAAGAAGCACAAGCTGGTGGTTTTGCCATCTTATCGCTTGGACTCCAACTTGGTGTTATTGCCAGGAATCATCTACAACGTGACGTTCTCGCGGTTCAAGGCGGCGGCGTTGCTCTACCGCTTCAAGGACCAGGTGTCCGGCATCCTGGCCATCAAAAATCTCCTCGCCGAATACGATTTCGATAATCAGGAGGGTGCCGAGGAGGACGACGTCCGGGTTAACCCCACAGTGATCTCGTCCCAGGCTGCCGACGGCATCCAGCAGTTCTACAGCGCCGAGGCCCAGTACAAGTCGGGATCCACCGTAGACGGCAAGGCCGACAAGCCGGTCGTCTTCCTGTCCTCCATGGACTGGCTCACCTTGGCGATCAAGCCCAACTTGACCAAGATCAAGGACCCCACAAACGCCGCCAACGACCCCAAGCTTGGCAACGTGGTCACTGTCGTGCGTGTGGTGGGTCTCTCCGATGACGTCTCCAATGTGAAGTTGACCCTCCAAGGCATCACCCGTGCCACCAAGATCAAGGACTTCAAGTCGAACGAGACATTGTACGACGTCGACTGGAACCACGAGGTAGATGACTTGAGGTCCAGCTCTGCACGCTTGCGTGAGAATGGCTACAAGCTCTTCAATGCCATCGACTCCTTCATTGTCGATTACCGTCAGGCCCTCAGCTTGAACAGCTCCTCCAACAGCAACAAGAAAGGAATGGCCCCGAAAGTAGGCAAAAAAGAAGAAGGCAATCTTCTCACTTTGAATCCCTTGGCGAACGCCCTCTACTTGCAATTGGTGGGCACCAAGGACTTCACCCAGGCCTTCATTAGCTTGCAGAAGTTGTACGGCCAGTACTTCTCGGACGATTCTAAGTTCAAAATCGACAATAGATCATACCTTCGCTTGTTGGACTTAACTTGTGGCATCTTGCCTTTCCCCAATCACCAGAAATTGAAATTGTTGAGCAAGATAGACGTTTCAAGCAGAGCAAAGCAGATGGATGCCATGATCAATCAGTTGGTGTCAATTCTAGACGATTTGAAGCAAAATAACAAGTTCATCAACCATTGGTTTTACAACGAAGCAACAAACATTCAAAAGGCAAATGTTGTTGCGAACCAATTGAAGTCCATTCGTTTGGTATTAGAAGAAATGACCAACCGGCCTGGTTCAAGAAATCTGTCCATCAAGAGTGGACCTACTACTTCTAAGGCTGTCACTCGCCGTGTTAATGATGATGAAGAAGATGATGACGACGATGACGACGATTTGAAGATCATCAATAACTTTATTAAAAATAAGTTGCCCAACATATCATCATTGACTGCTGATTCCAAAAGACTTATTTCCAAAGATTATAAACGCATCAAATCTTCTGGGCAACCAGGTGGTGGTGGTAACTCTGATTTCCATGTTATCAAGAATTACCTCGAAATCGTAATTGATATTCCATGGGACAAGTACGTCACCAAATTCAAATCGAACAAAGATATTGATTTGAAACTTGCCAAGCAGCAATTGGATAACGACCATTATGGCTTGGAACATGTCAAGAAGAGATTGATTCAATACCTTGTCGTTTTGAAATTATTAGGAATTAATGCCGAAGCTAGCATTGACAAATTGAAAAAAGAGAAGTCTGCAAAGATCACAGAGCTTCAAGACAACAAAGCAATGAATGAATCCTCAATTATACTCGCAAACGATGATGAAACATCCATTGCCCATAAGAAAGCTCAAACAAAAGTCAAGAACTCGATTAGCGAGAGTTCCTTGGAGAATGATCGAAATGAGTCTATTCAAATCACCAAGAACAATAAGTCTCCTATTATTATGCTTACCGGTCCCCCCGGTACTGGTAAAACCTCTCTAGCCAAATCAATTGCTAAGGCTTTAGGAAGAAATTTCCAAAGAATATCTTTGGGAGGTATAAAGGATGAAAGTGAAATTAGGGGTCATCGGAGAACTTACATTGGAGCTATGCCAGGATTGATCGTACAATCTTTAAGAAAGGCTAGATCTATGAATCCGGTCATCTTATTAGATGAAATTGATAAAGTTGTTGGAGGTAATTCCGGTGTCAACAAGTTTAATGGAGATCCATCTGCTGCCTTGTTGGAAGTCTTGGATCCTGAACAAAACAATACTTTTATCGATCATTATCTTGGATTCCCAATTGATTTATCTCAAGTTATTTTCATTTGCACTTCCAATGAACCTCATTTGATGAGCAGGCCATTATTGGATAGATTGGAAATGATTGAGGTAGGAGCCTATGATTACAATGAGAAGCTTATTATTGCTAAGAAGTATCTCTTGCCTAGACAAGTGAAGAGAAATGGATTTCCGGAAAATGGCGATCTTGAAGATTTTATCAATATTAGTCAAGCTACAATGAAGAAAGTAATTGTGGACTACACCCGAGAATCAGGCGTCAGAAATTTGGAAAGAAGATTGGCAACAATTTGTCGTTACAAAGCAGTGGAATATTGTGAAACTTTGGGAACAAGCAGTGCATACAACCCTATTATTTTCGAAAGTGATTTGGCAAAATACTTGGGAGTCCCTTATGGTTCACTTGATATAACAGCCAATGATCTGACCATCACCTCCAGTTCCAGAATAGGTATTGTGAATGGCTTGTCCTACAATACTGATGGCTCTGGATCTGTGTTAGTGTTCGAAAGTATCGGATTTGATAAGAGAATTGGAAATCCCGCAAGCAAAGATACAGGTTGTACTTTGCAGATGACCGGAAGATTGGGTGATGTTTTGATGGAAAGTGCTAAGATTGGATTGACTTTCATCAAACTGTTAATTTACAGAAATTTATTGGGAACAAAGGGCAAATCTGAAAAGTATTTAATTGATAAATTCAGCAATTTGGAGATCAACATGCATGTTCCACTGGGATCCATTTCCAAGGATGGTCCTTCGGCTGGTATCACTATGGCTCTTCTGTTTCTATCTTTGATCTTGGATAAACCTGTTCCTGCTGACATTGCCATGACTGGCGAAATTACATTGCGGGGTTTGGTTTTGCCTATCGGAGGTGTCAAAGAGAAGATGATGGGAGCCCACCTTAGCGGACAAATCAAACGGATGATTGTTCCAAGGGAAAATAGAAAGGACCTCATTGAAGAGTATGGCAAAAGAATTGAAGAAGAAGGTGTCACTGATACAGGATTAGTGAATGAACTACTTAAGGATAATGAATCCGCCGATTTCAAGATGACTCAAGTCGAAGATTTCTTCTCAAGCAAGTATGGAATTCAATTTTTCTATGCCAGAGAATTTTATGATGTTATGAAAATTGTTTGGGGTGATGAAGGCTTGTTGGTCAACTTGGATTGTCAAAGAATGATTGAGTATCACTTATAAGTGTATTTACTCTACGGTGGACTCATTGCTTATTTTAGATATATTGAATACTATTATACACGTCTCTTCTTACCAAAAGCTTCAGTATTACCTTCACTGGATCCCAAGGATCTTTTCTTTCCCTCCTTGGCAAAGTAATCCTTCTTTCTCTCTTTCTCCTTTTCCTTTCTATTCTCCTCCTTCTTGGCCATATTTTTCAATCTGTCCTTAAACTTCTCCTCCTTCTTGGACTTTCTCTTGGCCTCCTTTTCGTTTTTAACTGTGGCTATTTTCTGCAACAAAGCTTTGGCTTTCTTTTCTTCTTCGGTAGACACAACTGCTCTCTTTGTCATGTATGTCTTCTTAGATTGTGGCTTCATTTCGTGAATTTGAGATTTGAACGGCAACGTGGCCTTGATAGACTTTGGAACCTTCAAGGCATTGAATCTTCTTTCCACTCTTTCAACCTTCTTGTAAGCACTATCTTCGACTAATGGAGTTGGGATGTTTTGCTCGGCTCTGACTTGACCAGTGAGTCTCATACCTCTCCATTCCGAATGTTCACTCATCAAAGAAGAAGTAACTGGATTGTAGAATTTCTTCACCTTAACTGGGTACCATGTCTTCAAGAAAATGGTGTCACTCATCAAAATTTTGTCTTCAAAAGTAGCTCTAAAGTGGCCCTCCGGTTTAGACAATGCACGCTTGATCTCACCTCTAATTCCAGAGACAGTCCTTATAGAAGCACCTTCAAATTTGGCAACTTCTAATGAATTTGAGAACATATCCTTGATGAAAGCAGTGTTCTTAAACACTTTGTAAGGGAAACCAACTAACTTCAACTTTTTAACGATTTCAACTGAAGAATTCAAATCCTCAACCACACCAGTAGCAGCTACTCTGAAAGATCCAGTAGTGGATTTGTTATCAACCAAGTTAAATCCAACAAAAGTGGTATTTGGCGCAACCAATGGACCATAGAACGAAGCAAAACAATATGCGTGTTCTGGAGTATACTTCAACATTCTGTTTCTAGTTCTGGAATCAGATGTAGTATAGATTGGTAAGGTTTGGAATCTTCTCCATCCCAAACTGAGAATCAATGGGTCAGAAGACTTGAGAATCTTTTTGTGCCAACGATGTCTTCTAATTCTCACGTTCATGATTCCGAATCTTGACTCAGTAGCCAAAAGACCACCAAGAACAATAGGGAATTCGGGTTGCAAATTGTTAATGAATTCACAAGGAATCTTGTTGAAGACGATCTTGACGTAAGAACCGGCCTTGTAACCTTCAATCTTGATTCTGGTAGCAGCGTCCATTTGCTCATACTCAGCTTTGTTAATCTCCAATTGTTTAGCCATTTTGTTTTTTTGGAACTCATACCAAGTATCGGCTTCAGTATCTCCTTCTGGATCATCTGCACCAAATTCACGGTCCTCTTCTTCTTCGAATTGCATTTGCAACTTTGCTTTCTTGGCAGCATTAAGCTTTCTCTTTTCTTCAACAGTCAAGTTAGATTCATCAATTTCATCTTCGGCCTCATCTGCAAATTCATCCTTCTCTTCTTCTGCGTCGAAGTCAGCAAAGTCATCATTTTCCTCATCGGCTTCGTCCTTATTGATAGCAGAATTATTAGACTCATCCTCCAAATCTTCGAAATCTCCATATAATTCCTCTTCACCATTATCATCTTCTCCTTCTTCATTTCCCTCTTCATTATCACCGACCTTTGGAGCAGTCAAGAACCTAGACTTCAAAAATTTGTAGCCATTCTCGTATTCGGCATCATCATCCTCAATGGTTTCAGGATTGAACTTTGCCTTGAGCTCATCTAACGAAGGGTAAGAAGGAATGAATTGGTCCAAATCTTCGCTGGAATCCTTAGTGACCTTTTTGGTAAAGAAATCATCGACTTCATCCTCAATATCCTCTTCACCTTCAGAATCGTCGAGATTCTCAGCTTTCCATCTCTTGATAACCTCTTTGGGTTCAATATTTTGTAAGTAGAGCAATGTATTGATGTCCCATTTTCTTTGAACTGTACCAGTCAATTTTCTGGCAGTGTTTCTGTATGAATTTTCATCCTCATCCGAAGACAAAGAGGAATCCTCGACAAATTCAAGTTCATCCTCCCTGTACTTGCTACCTTGTTTGAAATCCAACTCAACCATTCTGGGTTCTCCGTCTTCTTCATCTTCTTCGTCATCAGACAATTGGTCATCGAATTCATCGTCTTCTTGAACAGACTTGCCGTAAATTCTAGGCTTTCTTAAGGAACTTCTTCCAACATTACCCCTTTGTTCTTCATCTTCTTCCTCTTCCTCCAAATCAGACTCTTCGTCGTCGTTTTCGTCTTCTTCAATTTGTTTTAATGCTTTCGAAGATGAGAATAATTGTAAACCAGGTCCTTCATCAAAACGTTCTGTTATTGTCTTTTGGACATCTTGCAAGTCGATCACCAATTTTTCACCTTCACCTTGGTCCTCTTCACCAGTAACAAAGGACTCTTTGGCGCCAACATCAATATAAACGGCATCTTTATCGACCAAGACACCACCAACATCGGACATTGGAGCATAGATGATTTTCTGTCTGTCTTCTAATCTCTTTCTTCTTCTAGTTGTCTTCGCCACAGTTCCGTCCTTTTCGGCCTGCTCTTTGGCTTTTTCTCTTTCAAAATCATCGAGTTTTTGTTCGAAATAAGGAGTAGGACAAGGGTCGGGCAACTTCTCTATGGAATGCACTGTGTAGTCTCCTACACCGGTGATATGAATTTGGGCATCCTTGGCTGGCAAAGGAGTACCATGCAAGTAGCCATAGATGGCCACCTTTCTGTCACATTTGGGGTTTTCAGCGATTTCCTGTGGATGGGTCAAATCGGTCACTCTGTCTGCCAAGAGGTATGGATGTTCGTTTCTCCACTTCAAAGGTCTAAACTTCATCACGGAAATAAATCTACTTAAGTTCAAGATTTCTCTGTCGGGGTATCTGCCGTTTATGACACCCGAAAGGTAGAACAACTTGGCACCTTGGTACACCTCAGTCCAGAAACGGTGCTTCAATCTCTTCTTGGAGGTTCTCAAGGTAGACTGGGACTTGAACAAGTCCAAATGGGTGGACACACCCAAAACACGGGGCATACCGTGGTGCTGTGCGATGTTCAAGAACTCCATGGTCTCCATTTCGAGACCGTAGTTACCGTCAATCATCATCAACACAAGATCGGCAATCTTGGCGGCATCGATCATGGAGTTCAAGTCGTTTCCGACCTCGATGAATGTCAATCTTCTTCTCTTTCCACTGACAATGGTGATAGGGCCCTTAATTTCAGTCAAGGTAGTCTTGGCCAATCTCTTGATCAAGGATTTGATCAAGGTAGTTTTTCCGGTTCCTGGGGGTCCCACCACAGCCACAATGACTGGAGGAGGATCATCATCAGGAGTTCTGTCCACCATGGGCACATGCAACTTCTTTTCATTGACATCGTGGGATCTTCTGGCCTGTCTTTCCAACTTTCTAGGAGCATTCACGGCGAAGGCTTTGGCGTTCTGACCATTCTGATGCAACTTTTTCTTAGCAGTGGTCTTCTTGCTGCCCCCTCGATGGGCCTTATTGGATTGCTGAGTCTCCATAATGCAAGGCCACGACTGGTAGGAGTAGAGATGGATTGAATTTTTTGCATATTGGTCTCATCTCGAGCAGTTCCGGGGATGAGCGCACGTGCCGCTGCCTCGGATATCCCTTTTGGGCCAGGGCTGCGACCATGGCTGCTAAAACTGTGTTTGTGTAGTATGGCTTTGACCAATGCCAGGCACCATGCTTCGACATCTTGTTATGATACTTTCACTCGGAGCGTCTATTGGAGCCAACTGGCTTTTTAAGGAAGAAAAAATATGCGATCCTGCTCAAAATAACGTGCTCCCTTTTACTGGATACAAGATCACCCGAACCTACCAGTTTGCTACTCCCAACAAGCTTAGCTCCCATTTCTTGAGCATTTCCTATTGCAAACGGGGTAGAGTGGAGTTTAAGCATAAATTCGGGGGGTTTAATGAAGGGGGGATGGACTGGAGCCGTATTTATTGTATGGTCAATGATGCCAATCATGCGCATCTGGACAAAGAGATGAGCAAAGATCAGGGAAGAAGTATTAACAGTTTTGAAGGTAACGAGAGCTCCAATTTGGTGTATGGTGTGAATCCCGTATACTCCGTTGATAATCTGTCGAACTCTCTATGGCAATATCTTACTGGCCAGGCTTCAATCGTACCCTCTGGAATTGGGGTTTCTTGCTACAAGCTCGCAAGAAAGAAGAAGTACACTTCCTTGGGATTGAAGTTTTACGTCCCTGGAACTTTCGTCGGGGGCATTTTCGAGTGCTCTGTTGTTCAAGAGTCCATAAATGGTACCTTTCTTTGTGATCCCGCCAAATCACGTCCTATTTCGCCTCTCATTGCTCAAGATTTAACATCTCAATGGTTTGAATATGGACTCAACCCAATAATGAAGCATATAGTCCCTCTTTTTGCGTCTCCCCCCATGTACGATTACCGGTTTTCCACCAGCTTGGAGAGTAACGCAACTACAGGAAGTTGGGCTGATGATATAGATATTAATGAAAGCTACGTGATAGCTGAGAATAACCAGCCAAAATTGAGTCTGTTCGTGCAGAAAACCTCCGATCGCTTGGGCAGAATTCTTACAGGGGTCCCCATCGAAACTTTGATCGACATTATCTCCGGCAAGTCTACAACTCCAGGGACACTTGCCCCTCCCCTGGCCATTCTCCTGAGTATTGTGGAAAAAATGAGCCTTGACGAAAGGTCTTATCTACTTTTATCTCGAAAATCCTACTGGAAATAACTTTGTAGGATCAGAGACCCTGTCGATTGATTCTGTTTTCTATATTGATAATTTTGTACAAATAGTTGCAATGCAACTGCCAGAAATGAAATTGAATCCCTCCCATACTTCTTTAAAAACAAGACAAGATTGAATTGTTTACTCATCACGAGCTCCTATACGAACTTGATCTCTCCATAGCTTTCTGGAACCTAAAGGAATCCCTTAGCATGTTGAGGTCCATTATCCATGGACAAATTAGAGAAGTTCGACTTGTGTCTATTATGAGAATTTGGAGCTTCACCAAAGTTCTGAGAAGCTCCTGATACATCACGACTTTCGTTATAAACCTCCCAGTTGGAGTTTATCGGAGTGTTAGAATCGTGTTTATGACTTTGTGTTGGGGATGGCATGGTGACTTCTTGATGGCTGTTGTCACTTAATCTAGTAAGCTGACCTTTTTTCTTGTCTTCATCTTTTCCCTTGTTGGATCTCATTGACAAACCGCGGGTCAAACTCTTAAGCTTATTACCTAACGAGCCTCCGTTGCTTCTTTGCAGTGGACGATGTTCGAGACTTGTTTCCGAGCCCTTCACTTGTCTATCCATAGTAGAGTTTTCACTCATTTTGTCGTTTTGGACCAATGATGGGGTTAACAAATCGGTATTATTATCATGCTGTGGGGTATTCATTTCATACATTTGAGATTCCCAGTTGTTGGTATGGTCTTGAGCAGCCAAACCCAAGGCCATCAATTCAGGGTTGTCGTTGCGCTTCTCGTCAAAGGAGCTTTCGGAACCAGCTTCATTAGTACCAGACTTAGCAGAGTTCTTCTTTTGGAAAGAGAATCTGTCATCCTTGGCTGGGGCAAATCTAGCATCTGGATTCTTGGAAATAACACTCAAGCCAACGAATACAATGATCAAGATCAACAAGATCAAGGAAAATGCGGCATTAAGAATAAAGAAAACCCAACCCATAATCGAAGAAACAGAAGTGGGTTGGCCAAACAAATTCGAGAAGAAAAGGAAAAGGAATGAGTTAATTGTTGTAACCACGGCGATCAAGTAATTAAGGATGTTAGTTGGCTTGTTCAAGTAAGGGGAGCTGTAGATCAAGAAGATGGTGTAAGCCAAATCAAGAATGAACAAAACCAAGGAAGAGGCCTTACCAGAACCTTGACACAAGGCAACGAAAATGGCCTTGATCAAGTTGTAGCCGATAAGAACAACACCGAACCAGTACTTTTGAGCGTGGAACATGGTGTAACAGAAACCATACTTGTTCAAGATCTTAGAGTCACCGTATAACAAGGCGGCTGGGTTGTTGTACTGTTTAATGGAAAGTCTTCCATACTGGAAAGTTTTGTAGTAGGAGAATCCAATGACAGACAAGACAAGAATAAGGAAAAGGACGGCAAGGACAATCACCGCAGGCGAATCACGCTGGATGAATTCCCAAAGCGAGAAGATAAGAATTTGAGTGAAACCGATGTAAATATATCTGAGGATACTGCCCTTCAAGATAACGGTGAAGGAGTTTCTGAAAGTGTAGAACTTGTTGGGGTTGATTTTTTTGGATCTGATGAGGATTTCGACAATGGACTTGACGAAGACCAAAATCACCACCAAAAGGTAACCCACGAGGATGAAGAAGGTGAAGCCGGTGCACACGATGGAGGTGGGCTCAATGTGGGCGTTGTAACCGACCTTCTTGATACCTCTTAAAACAATCAAGTTGGTGTTGGAGTTCAACTCGATGTTGAAACTTCTTCTGACCATGTTTCTCACGTAGTTGGTAGCTCTCTGGACCAAGATCTGCTTGGTGATACCGGTGAAGTAGAGCGTGGGGTTTCCACCGGTCAGCTGGACGTACCAGCGGAAAATCTTCTGCATGAAGGTGACGCGAATTAAGCCCATAGACCACGTCAAGTTCTCCGCCCAAGCGGAAGCGATGGGAGGGGTTCTCTCGACGTTCTGCATGGAAACAACAATGACACTCTGGAAATACAAGAAGAGCGACACGGAGTTGGCGGAAATGTGGGAGGCGGCGTTGGAGTTGCCGAAGGTGGACATGATGGCGGCGATGACAAGACCCAAGCCGGCGACCACAGCGGTGGCCCACTTGGCGCCGGTCTGGTTGATGGTCTTACCGTTGGTGAAGGAGGACTGGAGGCACGAGAGGGCCTGGCCGTTCTGGGCGTCGCGGATCATCACCTTGACCACAGCGTCGATGTCGGGCACGGAGTAGGCGATGCCGGGGATCTCCTTGACGTAGGTCTCGGAAATGTACTGGATGGACTCCACCTGCATGGATCCGGGGAACACGGGGCAGAACTGTTTCCAGCCGAGACTGCACAAGTCGACCTCCTTCTGGATAATCAAGAAGCCGTAGGCGTAGACCTCGACCTCGGCAATGACGTTGGTGGACAAGGTGGTGGACAAGTCGAGGGAGTATCGCAACGAGCGGTCATCGGGGTTGAAGGTGACGTTGAAGTACGAGGGCGAGATCTGGGAGTTTTCCATACAGGTGACCAAGGAGGTGGCCGAGAGGGCTCTTCTGGCTTGTGCGAGCACGGGGAGGAAGAGGGCGGCCAACAACACCGCGAGCGAGGGACACTTCATGGCGGAAGGGCGGTTGGAATGGCGGCGGCGGCTAGGGCAGCGGGCACAGGGGGAAGTGCTGGACGGGGTTCTGGCGACGGCGGACGGCGGACGGCGGAAAGCACTGGAATCAACACACAGCGCAGCTCAGCAGTGGAGGGGGGCAGAAAGAAACAGCAACAACGGCAGGAGCGAGGGCCGGGGCGGAAGCTTGGAAGAGGCAGCAGAGGAGGAGTGCCAGGACAGGGGAGTCAGGACGGGTCGACAGGGACTGGACTTCACACGGGACGGCGGAGGACGAGGACAAGAAGGTGTGGTGGAAAGAAGAGAGGCAGGGAGAATTGTACTAATACGAGTGCGAGTAGGAGTGAGAGCACTGCCATGGGAAAAAATAGAAATGAAAAAGATTAGCAATGATCCAGGAGGAAAGCGGGAGGGAGCGAATGGAGGCATGGGAGTACGGAAATGGAGGGAGATAGGGAGAGGGGGATAGAGGGGGCTAGAGAGGGAGGTAGAAGCAAGGAGGTAAGCTAGGGTAGGGTAGAGAGAGGAGGTGGTAGTAGGTGTGGTACACTATGCGATGGCATGCTAGGGACTGGACCACCACGGCGATGTGCTGTGTAGGGGTGCCTAGAGATGGATTCTGGCGTAGGTCCAGTGCGCACGCATGCACGCCCACGGTAGTAGGCGAAGCTGCGCGGGCTGAGTAGTGGCAGTGGCAGGACGATGGGACTTAGCAGGGGGGATCTTGGCGCCACAAAGCGGCATGGGAACCATAGCGGTGCCAAGGGCCTGGCGCCCAGGAAGGAATGGAATGGAGGGAGAAAGGACATCGAGAATAGAGTGAGAGGCAGGGTAACGAGACAATAATAGCGAGAGAGTTGGTAGAAAATAAAGCGGGAGATAATAGGAAGGGGAATTCGAGTAGTGAAACGTGAAGTACGCAAGACAATAGGGATGACATGGAAGATATCATGGGGAGCCCAGTTCTGGGTATCGGTGTGGTGCTGCCCTGTTCTTGTCTGTTGTTGTTGACAGTGTACAGTGTTCTCATGCTGATGTCTCATGCTGATGTCTCATGTTGTTGTCTCATGCTGTTGTTCTCTACAGTATTCTCTACAGTGTTCTCTGCACTGATATTTTCAGCACTGGTTGTCTCTCGATGTCTCTCACTGATTTCTCTCACTGATTGTCTCTCACTATTATTCTGTCACTGTTCTGTACACTATTTATCGCTACACCTCTCTCTCTGTTTGTCTCTACACCTCTCTCTCTCTCTCTCTCTCTCTCTCTCTCTCTCTCTCTCTCTCTCTCTCTCTCT